>JAYJMM010000084.1:1800000-2042368 GCA_037349105.1 Limnomonas spitsbergensis | reverse complement strand
AACCTAAACCCTAAACCCTAAACCCTAAACCCTAAACCCTAAACCCTAAACCCTAAACCCTAAACCCTAAACCCTAAACCCTAAACCCTAAACCCTAAACCCTAAACCCTAAACCCTAAACCCTAAACCCTAAACCCTAAACCCTAAACCCTAAACCCTAAACCCTAAACCCTAAACCCTAAACCCTAAACCCTAAACCCTAAACCCTAAACCCTAAACCCTAAACCCTAAACCCTAAACCCTAAACCCTAAACCCTAAACCCTAAACCCTAAACCCTAAACCCTAAACCCTAAACCCTAAACCCTAAACCCTAAACCCTAAACCCTAAACCCTAAACCCTAAACCCTAAACCCTAAACCCTAAACCCTAAACCCTAAACCCTAAACCCTAAACCCTAAACCCTAAACCCTAAACCCTAAACCCTAAACCCTAAACCCTAAACCCTAAACCCTAAACCCTAAACCCTAAACCCTAAACCCTAAACCCTAAACCCTAAACCCTAAACCCTAAACCCTAAACCCTAAACCCTAAACCCTAAACCCTAAACCCTAAACCCTAAACCCTAAACCCTAAACCCTAAACCCTAAACCCTAAACCCTAAACCCTAAACCCTAAACCCTAAACCCTAAACCCTAAACCCTAAACCCTAAACCCTAAACCCTAAACCCTAAACCCTAAACCCTAAACCCTAAACCCTAAACCCTAAACCCTAAACCCTAAACCCTAAACCCTAAACCCTAAACCCTAAACCCTAAACCCTAAACCCTAAACCCTAAACCCTAAACCCTAAACCCTAAACCCTAAACCCTAAACCCTAAACCCTAAACCCTAAACCCTAAACCCTAAACCCTAAACCCTAAACCCTAAACCCTAAACCCTAAACCCTAAACCCTAAACCCTAAACCCTAAACCCTAAACCCTAAACCCTAAACCCTAAACCCTAAACCCTAAACCCTAAACCCTAAACCCTAAACCCTAAACCCTAAACCCTAAACCCTAAACCCTAAACCCTAAACCCTAAACCCTAAACCCTAAACCCTAAACCCTAAACCCTAAACCCTAAACCCTAAACCCTAAACCCTAAACCCTAAACCCTAAACCCTAAACCCTAAACCCTAAACCCTAAACCCTAAACCCTAAACCCTAAACCCTAAACCCTAAACCCTAAACCCTAAACCCTAAACCCTAAACCCTAAACCCTAAACCCTAAACCCTAAACCCTAAACCCTAAACCCTAAACCCTAAACCCTAAACCCTAAACCCTAAACCCTAAACCCTAAACCCTAAACCCTAAACCCTAAACCCTAAACCCTAAACCCTAAACCCTAAACCCTAAACCCTAAACCCTAAACCCTAAACCCTAAACCCTAAACCCTAAACCCTAAACCCTAAACCCTAAACCCTAAACCCTAAACCCTAAACCCTAAACCCTAAACCCTAAACCCTAAACCCTAAACCCTAAACCCTAAACCCTAAACCCTAAACCCTAAACCCTAAACCCTAAACCCTAAACCCTAAACCCTAAACCCTAAACCCTAAACCCTAAACCCTAAACCCTAAACCCTAAACCCTAAACCCTAAACCCTAAACCCTAAACCCTAAACCCTAAACCCTAAACCCTAAACCCTAAACCCTAAACCCTAAACCCTAAACCCTAAACCCTAAACCCTAAACCCTAAACCCTAAACCCTAAACCCTAAACCCTAAACCCTAAACCCTAAACCCTAAACCCTAAACCCTAAACCCTAAACCCTAAACCCTAAACCCTAAACCCTAAACCCTAAACCCTAAACCCTAAACCCTAAACCCTAAACCCTAAACCCTAAACCCTAAACCCTAAACCCTAAACCCTAAACCCTAAACCCTAAACCCTAAACCCTAAACCCTAAACCCTAAACCCTAAACCCTAAACCCTAAACCCTAAACCCTAAACCCTAAACCCTAAACCCTAAACCCTAAACCCTAAACCCTAAACCCTAAACCCTAAACCCTAAACCCTAAACCCTAAACCCTAAACCCTAAACCCTAAACCCTAAACCCTAAACCCTAAACCCTAAGCTGTGGACCAGTCAGCTGCCTCCTCCCTCCCACCCCTCACCCTTACCCCAGAACAGCTGTTGACCAATCAGCTGCAGCCTCCCTCCCACCCTTCACCCTTACCCCAGAACAGCTGCGGATCAGTCAGCTGCCTCCTCCCTCCCACCCCTCACCCTTACCCCAGAACAGCTGTGGATCAGTCAGCTGCCTCCTCCCTCCTACCCCTCACCCTTACCCCAGAACAGCTGTGGATCAGTAACTTGCCTCCTCCCTCCCACCCTTCACCCTTACCCCAGAACAGCTGTGCACGAGTCAGCTGCCTCCTCCCTCCCACCCTTCACCCTAACCCCAGAACAGCTGTGCATCAGTCAGCTGCCTCCTCCCTCCCACCCCTCACCCTTACCCCAGAACAGCCGTGGATCAGTCAGCTGCCTCCTCCCTCCCACCCTCCACCCTTACCCCAGAACAGCTGTGGACCAGTCAGCTGCCTCCTCCCTCCCAATCCTCACCCTTACCCCAGAACAGCTGTGGATCAGTGAGCTGCCTCCTCCCTCCCACCCTTACCATTACCCCAGAACAGCTGTGGATCAGTAACCTGCCTCCTCCCTCCTACCCCTCACCCTTACCCCAGAACAGCTGTGGACCAGTCAGCTGCCTCCTCCCTCCTACCCCTCACCCTTACCCCAGAACAGTTGTGGATCAGTAGCCTGCCTCCTCCCTCCCACCCAGAACAGCTGTGGACCAGTCAGCTGCCTCCTCCCTCCCAATCCTCACCCTTACCCCAGAACTGCTGTGGATCAGTGAGCTGCCTCCTCCCTCCCACCCTCCACCCTTACCCCAGAACAGCTGTGGACCAGTCAGCTGCCTCCTCCCTCCCAATCCCCACCCTTACCCCAGAACAGTTGTGGATCAGTGAGCTGCCTCCACCCTCCCACCCTTCACCCTTACCCCAGAACATCTGTGGACCAGTCAGCTGCAGCCTCCCTCCCACCCTTCACCCTTACCCCAGAACAGCTGTGGATCAGTCAGCTGCCTCCTCCCTCCCACCCCTCACCCTTACCCCAGAACAGCTGTGGATTAGTCAGCTGCCTCCTCCCTCCTACCCCTCACCCTTACCCCAGAACAGCAAAATGTTCAATGTACATGTCTATTCAAATCATCTTACATAAAACAATACATGCAGACACTGCCCCAAAGAGTTATGCTAACCAGGAGGAGGGGCATGCTTACTCTCTTGAAATTTCATTAAGGTAAGCACATTGCACCCATGTTAAAATATATTGCTTAGCCATCTAATATACAAACAATGCTTGCAGTGTTATGCAAGACTTGAGTGAGGACTGCAAGATTGCCTGCAAGATTTGAGAAGTCTATGCTAAGGAGGATTGCTTGAAGTAAACATGCTTGATGCACATGTTAACTCCCCCTCCCCCCACTCACATGGTGTACCCATCTACAAAACACCAGGGGGAGGGGTAAGAAGCACTGGGTGGGGCCAATGAGAGAACCTCCAACTTGGGTTTAGCCCTAAAGTGGTGGCCCTGGACCAAGGTGTGTGAATACACACACCTTGACTGATCTCTCAAGGTAAGACATTGCCCATGTACCTCAATATCACCTATGTTTTTGAATTATACTTGCCATCATTATAGCTATGTAGTGATTATGCTTATAACCATTGATTGCTTACTTTCATGTTTTGACTAATGAAAACTTCAAATTTAGCAATTCTGAAGACACCATTGTCTTAGTCACATCAAACCAATGAAAATGATATATAATAGTGGTATGTTTGTAAACTAAGTCCCAAAGGCCATAACTTCTTGAAACCCTAATAACTCTGAAAATCCTCGGGGAAATTTGTTTAAAATTTGGGAGTGTAATAGTGGTACCTTAAGTGACACATCCCCAAATTTTAAGCTCATTCTGTTAAGGTTGGGGGGGTTGGGGAGTGGGGAGATACCCATATAAACCCTAAACCCTAAACCCTAAACCCTAAACCCTAAACCCTAAACCCTAAACCCTAAACCCTAAACCCTAAACCCTAAACCCTAAACCCTAAACCCTAAACCCTAAACCCTAAACCCTAAACCCTAAACCCTAAACCCTAAACCCTAAACCCTAAACCCTAAACCCCAGAACAGCTGTGGATCAGTCAGCTGCATCCTCCCTCCTACCCCTCACCCTTACCCCAGAACAGCTGTGGATCAGTAACCTGCCTCCTCCCTCCTACCCCTCACCCTTACCCCAGAACAGCTGTGGATCAGTAGCCTGCCTCCTCCCTCCCACCCTTCACCCTTACCCCAGAACAGCTGTGGACCAGTCAGCTGCCTCCTCCCTCCCACCCTTCACCCTTACCCCAGAACAGCTGTGGACCAGTCAGCTGCCTCCTCCCTCCCACCCCTCACCCTTACCCCAGAACAGCTGTGGATCAGTAACCTGCCTCCTCCCTCCTACCCCTCACCCTTACCCCAGAACAGCTGTGGACCAGTCAGCTGCCTCCTCCCTCCTACCCCTCACCCTTACCCCAGAACAGCTGTGGATCAGTAGCATGCCTCCTCCCTCCCACCCAGAACAGCTGTGGACCAGTCAGCTGCCTCCTCCCTCCCAATCCCCACCCTTACCCCAGAACAGCTGTGGATCAGTGAGCTGCCTCCTCCCTCCCACCCTTCACCCTTACCCCAGAACATCTGTGGACCAGTCAGCTGCAGCCTCCCTCCCACCCTTCACCCTTACCCCATAACAGCTGTGGATCAGTCAGCTGCCTCCTCCCTCCCACCCCTCACCCTTACCCCAGAACAGCTGTGGATCAGTCAGCTGCCTCCTCCCTCCTACCCCTCACCCTTACCCCAGAACAGCTGTGGATCAGTAACTTGCCTCCTCCCTCCCACCCTTCACCCTAACCCCAGAACAGCTTTGGACCAGTCAGCTGCCTCCTCCCTCCCACCCTTCACCCTTACCCCAGAACAGCTGTGGATCAGTCAGCTGCCTCCTCCCTCCCACCCCTCACCCTTACCCCAGAACAGCTGTGGATCAGTCAGCTGCCTCCTCCCTCCCACCCTCCACCCTTACCCCAGAACAGCTGTGGATCAGTCAGCTGCCTCCTCCCTCCCAATCCTTACCCTTACCCCAGAACAGCTGTGGATCAGTCAGCTGCCTCCTCCCTCCTACCCCTCACCCTTACCCCAGAACAGCTGTGGATCAGTCAACTGCCTTCTCCCTCCCACCCTCCACCCTTACCCCAGAACAGCTGTGGACCAGTCAGCTGTCTCCTCCCTCCCAATCCTCACCCTTACCCCAGAACAGCTGTGGACCAGTCAGCTGCCCCCTCCCTCCCACCCTTCACCCTTACCCCAGAACAGCTGTGGACCAGTCAGCTGCCTCCTCCCTCCCACCCTTCACCCTAACCCCAGAACAGCTGTTGATCAGTCAGCTGCCTCCTCCCTCCTACCCCTCACCCTTACCCCAGAACAGCTGTGGATCAGTAACTTGCCTCCTCCCTCCCACCCTTCACCCTTACCCCAGAACAGCTGTGGACCAGTCAGCTGCCTCCTCCCTCCCACCCCTCACCCTTACCCCAGAACAGCTGTGGATCAGTCAGCTGCCTCCTCCCTCCCACCCTCCACCCTTACCCCAGAACAGCTGTGGACCAGTCAGTTGCCTCCTCCCTCCCAATCCCCACCCTTACCCCAGAACAGCTGTGGATCAGTGAGCTGCCTCCTCCCTCCCACCCTTCACCCTTACCCCAGAACATCTGTGGACCAGTCAGCTGCAGCCTCCCTCCCACCCTTCACCCTTACCCCAGAACAGCTGTGGATCAGTCAGCTGCCTCCTCCCTCCCACCCCTCACCCTTACCCCAGAACAGCTGTGGATCAGTCAGCTGCCTCCTCCCTCCTACCCCTCACCCTTACCCCAGAACAGCTGTGGATCAGTAACTTGCCTCCTCCCTCCCACCCTTCACCCTTACCCCAGAACAGCTGTGCACCAGTCAGCTGCCTCCTCCCTCCCACCCTTCACCCTAACCCCAGAACAGCTGTGGATCAGTCAGCTGCCTCCTCCCTCCCACCCCTCACCCTTACCCCAGAACAGCTGTGGATCAGTCAGCTGCCTCCTCCCTCCCACCCTTCACCCTAACCCCAGAACAGCTGTTGATCAGTCAGCTGCCTCCTCCCTCCCAATCCCCACCCTTACCCCAGAACAGCTGTGGATCAGTGAGCTGCCTCCTCCCTCCCACCCTTCACCCTTACCCCAGAACAGCTGTGGACCAGTCAGCTGCAGCCTCCCTCCCACCCTTCACCCTTACCCCAGAACAGCTGTGGATCAGTCAGCTGCCTCCTCCCTCCCACCCCTCACCCTTACCCCAGAACAGCTGTGGATCAGTCAGCTGCCTCCTCCCTCCTACCCCTCACCCTTACCCCAGAACAGCTGTGGATCAGTAACTTGCCTCCTCCCTCCCACCCTTCACCTTTACCCCAGAACAGCTGTGCACCAGTCAGCTGCCTCCTCCCTCCCACCCTTCACCCTAACCCCAGAACAGCTGTGGATCAGTTAGCTGCCTCCTCCCTCCCACCCCTCACCCTTACCCCAGAACAGCTGTGGATCAGTCAGCTGCCTCCTCCCTCCCACCCTCCACCCTTACCCCAGAACAGCTGTGGACCAGTCAGCTGCCTCCTCCCTCCCAATCCCCACCCTTACCCCAGAACAGCTGTGGATCAGTGAGCTGCCTCCTCCCTCCCACCCTTCACCCTAACCCCAGAACAGCTTTGGACCAGTCAGCTGCCTCCTCCCTCCCACCCTTCACCCTTACCCCAGAACAGCTGTGGATCAGTCAGTTGCCTCCTCCCTCCCACCCTCCACCCTTACCCCAGAACAGTTGTGGACCAGTCAGCTGCCTCCTCCCTCCCAATCCCCACCCTTACCCCAGAACAGCTGTGGATCAGTGAGCTGCCTCCTCCCTCCCACCCTTCACCCTTACCCCAGAACATCTGTGGACCAGTCAGCTGCAGCCTCCCTCCCACCCTCCACCCTTACCCCAGAACAGCTGTGGACCAGTCAGCTGCCTCCTCCCTCCCAATCCTCACCCTTACCCCATAACAGCTGTGGATCAGTAACCTGCCTCCTCCCTCGTACCCCTCACCCTTACCCCAGAACAGCTGTGGATCAGTAGCCTGCCTCCTCCCTCCCACCCTTCACCCTTACCCCAGAACATCTATGGACCAGTCAGCTGCCTCCTCCCTCCCAATCCTCACCCTTACCCCAGAACAGCTGTGGATCAGTAGCCTGCCTCCTCCCTCCCACCCCTCACCCTTACCCCAGAACAGCTGTGGATCAGTCAGCTGCCTTCTCCCTCCCACCCTCCACCCTTACCCCAGAACAGCTGTGGACCAGTCAGCTGTCTCCTCCCTCCCAATCCTCACCCTTACCCCAGAACAGCTGTGGACCAGTCAGCTGCCCCCTCCCTCCCACCCCTCACCCTTACCCCAGAACAGCTGTGGACCAGTCAGCTGCCTCCTCCCTCCCACCCTTCACCCTAACCCCAGAACAGCTTTGGACCAGTCAGCTGCCTCCTCCCTCCCACCCTTCACCCTTACCCCAGAACAGCTGTGGATCAGTCAGCTGCCTCCTCCCTCCCACCCTTCACCCTTACCCCAGAACAGCTGTGGATCAGTCAGCTGCCTCCTCCCTCCCACCCTCCACCCTTACCCCAGAACAGCTGTGCACGAGTCAGCTGCCTCCTCCCTCCCACCCTTCACCCTAACCCCAGAACAGCTGTGGATCAGTCAGCTGCCTCCTCCCTCCCACCCCTCACCCTTACCCCAGAACAGCTGTGCACCAGTCAGCTGCCTCCTCCCTCCCACCCTCCACCCTAACCCCAGAACAGCTGTGGACCAGTCAGCTGCCTCCTCCCTCCCAATCCTCACCCTTACCCCAGAACAGCTGTGGATCAGTGAGCTGCCTCCTCCCTCCCACCCTTACCATTACCCCAGAACAGCTGTGGATCAGTAACCTGCCTCCTCCCTCCTACCCCTCACCCTTAACCCAGAACAGCTGTGGACCAGTCAGCTGCCTCCTCCCTCCTACCCCTCACCCTTACCCCAGAACAGTTGTGGATCAGTAGCCTGCCTCCTCCCTCCCACCCAGAACAGCTGTGGACCAGTCAGCTGCCTCCTCCCTCCCAATCCTCACCCTTACCCCAGAACTGCTGTGGATCAGTGAGCTGCCTCCTCCCTCCCACCCTTCACCCTTACCCCAGAACATCTGTGGACCAGTCAGCTGCCTCCTCCCTCCCACCCTCCACCCTTACCCCAGAACAGCTGTGGACCAGTCAGCTGCCTCCTCCCTCCCAATCCTCACCCTTACCCCATAACAGCTGTGGATCAGTAACCTGCCTCCTCCCTCGTACCCCTCACCCTTACCCCAGAACAGCTGTGGATCAGTAGCCTGCCTCCTCCCTCCCACCCTTCACCCTTACCCCAGAACAGCTGTGGATCAGTCAGCTGCATCCTCCCTCCTACCCCTCACCCTTACCCCAGAACAGCTGTGGATCAGTAACCTGCCTCCTCCCTCCTACCCCTCACCCTTACCCCAGAACAGCTGTGGATCAGTAGCCTGCCTCCTCCCTCCCACCCTCCACCCTTACCCCAGAACAGCTGTGGACCAGTCAGCTGCCTTCTCCCTCCCAATCCTCACCCTTACCCCAGAACAGCTGTGGACCAGTCAGCTGCCCCCTCCCTCCCACCCTTCACCCTTACCCCAGAACAGCTGTGGACCAGTCAGCTGCCTCCTACCTCCCACCCTTCACCCTAACCCCAGAACAGCTTTGGACCAGTCAGCTGCCTCCTCCCTCCCACCCTTCACCCTTACCCCAGAACAGCTGTGGATCAGTCAGCTGCCTCCTCCCTCCCACCCCTCACCCTTACCCCAGAACAGCTGTGGATCAGTCAGCTGCCTCCTCCCTCCCACCCTCCACCCTTACCCCAGAACAGCTGTGGATCAGTCAGCTGCCTCCTCCCTCCCAATCCTTACCCTTACCCCAGAACAGCTGTGGATCAGTCAGTTGCCTCCTCCCTCCTACCCCTCACCCTTACCCCAGAACAGCTGTGGATCAGTCAACTGCCTTCTCCCTCCCACCCTCCACCCTTACCCCAGAACAGCTGTGGACCAGTCAGCTGTCTCCTCCCTCCCAATCCTCACCCTTACCCCAGAACAGCTGTGGACCAGTCAGCTGCCCCCTCCCTCCCACCCTTCACCCTTACCCCAGAACAGCTGTGGACCAGTCAGCTGCCTCCTCCCTCCCACCCTTCACCCTAACCCCAGAACAGCTGTTGATCAGTCAGCTGCCTCCTCCCTCCTACCCCTCACCCTTACCCCAGAACAGCTGTGGATCAGTAACTTGCCTCCTCCCTCCCACCCTTCACCCTTACCCCAGAACAGCTGTGGACCAGTCAGCTGCCTCCTCCCTCCCACCCCTCACCCTTACCCCAGAACAGCTGTGGATCAGTCAGCTGCCTCCTCCCTCCCACCCTCCACCCTTACCCCAGAACAGCTGTGGATCAGTCAGCTGCCTCCTCCCTCCCAATCCTTACCCTTACCCCAGAACAGCTGTGGATCAGTCAGCTGCCTCCTCCCTCCTACCCCTCACCCTTACCCCAGAACAGCTGTGGATCAGTCAGCTGCCTTCTCCCTCCCACCCTTCACCCTTACCCCAGAACAGCTGTGGACCAGTCAGCTGCCTCCTCCCTCCCAATCCTCACCCTTACCCCAGAACAGCTGTAGACACGTCCCCTCTCCCCCCATCACCTGTCCCAGCCCATGGCCAGACACATCCCCTCTCCCCCCACCACCTGCACCAGCTCATGGCCAGACACATCCCCTCTTCCCCCACCACCTGTCCCAGCCAGAACAGGTATGGATCAGTCAGCTGCATCCTCCCTCCCAACCCTCACCCTTACCCTCCTCACCTCTGCACCTGCCAGCCCAGGGCCATTTACATTTTTGGCATTTTGGTCAGCTGCTTCATATCCTTTCACTCCACATCTGGCCAGCTCTCCACCTACTTACTGTACCTTTCTTCCCTATTTTCAGAAGATCAACCAACATCCCAAGTCTCCAACCAAGAGGCCTATCATCTTGCAAGCTCAAGTCCACGTTCCCGCCAGTAAGCACCAAATAAATGCACCAAATAAATGCACATCAATGCCCTGCCCCCATCACCTGTCCCAGCTCATGGCCAGACACATCCCCTCTCCCCCCATCACCTGTCCCAGCTCATGGCCAGACACATCCCCTCTCCCCCCATCACCTGTCCCAGTTCATGGCCAGACACATCGCCTTTCTCCACACCACCTTGCATCCGTCACTTCGTAGCTTTCGTATATTGTGTCTTGCACACTTTAATCAAAGCACCCATACCAAAGATAAAATCTGTAGGAGTAGGAGTTGTGAGTCAACCTGGGCATTGCTTGCTGTACCTGCCTTGTACCATCCATGTATTAAGATGTACATGAGGCCCACATGGCAGTACAGTATCCTTAGAAAATTCGCAAACCCTGCATTGCCTGAACCCTCCAGCTTTCCTTTCAATTCCTAGGTCCTGAGCCATCCAGCCTTTCCACCAACCCTGTATCCTGAGTCCTCCAGCCTTGCACTCAACCCCTAGGTCCTAAACCCTCCAGCCTTGCACTCAACCCCTGGGTCCTAAACCCTCCAGCCCACTGGGCAGGACAACTCGTAAGAATATTCTGGAACCCTGCCCCCTCGTGTGCTAGGCTGCACATCCTACCCCTTATCTCAGAACAGCTGTGGATCAGTGAGCTGCCTCCTCCCTCCCACCCTTCACCCTTACCCCAGAACAGCTGTGGATCAGTCAGCTGCATCCTCCCTCCTACCCCTCACCCTTACCCCAGAACAGCTGTGGATCAGTGACCTGCCTCCTCCCTCCTACCCCTCACCCTTACCCCAGAACAGCTGTGGATCAGTAGCCTGCCTCCTCCCTCCCACCCTTCACCCTTACCCCAGAACAGCTGTGGACCAGTCAGCTGCCTCCTCCCTCCCACCCTTCACCCTTACCCCAGAACAGCTGTGGACCAGTCAGCTGCCTCCTCCCTCCTACCCCTCACCCTTACCCCAGAACAGCTGTGGATCAGTAACCTGCCTCCTCCCTCCTACCCCTCACCCTTACCCCAGAACAGCTGTGGACCAGTCAGCTGCCTCCTCCCTCCTACCCCTCACCCTTACCCCAGAACAGCTGTGGATCAGTAGCATGCCTCCTCCCTCCCACCCAGAACAGCTGTGGACCAGTCAGCTGCCTCCTCCCTCCCAATCCCCACCCTTACCCCAGAACAGCTGTGGATCAGTGAGCTGCCTCCTCCCTCCCACCCTTCACCCTTACCCCAGAACATCTGTGGACCAGTCAGCTGCAGCCTCCCTCCCACCCTTCACCCTTACCCCATAACAGCTGTGGATCAGTCAGCTGCCTCCTCCCTCCCACCCTTCACCCTAACCCCAGAACAGCTGTTGATCAGTCAGCTGCCTCCTCCCTCCTACCCCTCACCCTTACCCCAGAACAGCTGTGGATCAGTAACTTGCCTCCTCCCTCCCACCCTTCACCCTTACCCCAGAACAGCTGTGGACCAGTCAGCTGCCTCCTCCCTCCCACCCCTCACCCTTACCCCAGAACAGCTGTGGATCAGTCAGCTGCCTCCTCCCTCCCACCCTCCACCCTTACCCCAGAACAGCTGTGGACCAGTCAGCTGCCTCCTCCCTCCCAATCCCCACCCTTACCCCAGAACAGCTGTGGATCAGTGAGCTGCCTCCTCCCTCCCACCCTTCACCCTTACCCCAGAACATCTGTGGACCAGTCAGCTGCAGCCTCCCTCCCACCCTTCACCCTTACCCCAGAACAGCTGTGGATCAGTCAGCTGCCTCCTCCCTCCCACCCCTCACCCTTACCCCAGAACAGCTGTGGATCAGTCAGCTGCCTCCTCCCTCCTACCCCTCACCCTTACCCCAGAACAGCTGTGGATCAGTAACTTGCCTCCTCCCTCCCACCCTTCACCCTTACCCCAGAACAGCTGTGCACCAGTCAGCTGCCTCCTCCCTCCCACCCTTCACCCTAACCCCAGAACAGCTGTGGATCAGTCAGCTGCCTCCTCCCTCCCACCCCTCACCCTTACCCCAGAACAGTTGTGGATCAGTCAGCTGCCTCCTCCCTCCCACCCTCCACCCTTACCCCAGAACAGCTGTGGACCAGTCAGCTGCCTCCTCCCTCCCAATCCCCACCCTTACCCCAGAACAGCTGTGGACCAGTCAGCTGCAGCCTCCCTCCCACCCTTCACCCTTACCCCAGAACAGCTGTGGATCAGTCAGCTGCCTCCTCCCTCCCACCCCTCACCCTTACCCCAGAACAGCTGTGGATCAGTCAGCTGCCTCCTCCCTCCTACCCCTCACCCTTACCCCAGAACAGCTGTGGATCAGTAACTTGCCTCCTCCCTCCCACCCTTCACCTTTACCCCAGAACAGCTGTGCACCAGTCAGCTGCCTCCTCCCTCCCACCCTTCACCCTAACCCCAGAACAGATGTGGATCAGTTAGCTGCCTCCTCCCTCCCACCCCTCACCCTTACCCCAGAACAGCTGTGGATCAGTCAGCTGCCTCCTCCCTCCCACCCTCCACCCTTACCCCAGAACAGCTGTGGACCAGTCAGCTGCCTCCTCCCTCCCAATCCCCACCCTTACCCCAGAACAGCTGTGGATCAGTGAGCTGCCTCCTCCCTCCCACCCTTCACCCTAACCCCAGAACAGCTTTGGACCAGTCAGCTGCCTCCTCCCTCCCACCCTTCACCCTTACCCCAGAACAGCTGTGGATCAGTCAGTTGCCTCCTCCCTCCCACCCTCCACCCTTACCCCAGAACAGCTGTGGACCAGTCAGCTGCCTCCTCCCTCCCAATCCCCACCCTTACCCCAGAACAGCTGTGGATCAGTGAGCTGCCTCCTCCCTCCCACCCTTCACCCTTACCCCAGAACATCTGTGGACCAGTCAGCTGCAGCCTCCCTCCCACCCTCCACCCTTACCCCAGAACAGCTGTGGACCAGTCAGCTGCCTCCTCCCTCCCAATCCTCACCCTTACCCCAGAACAGCTGTAGACACGTCCCCTCTCCCCCCATCACCTGTCCCAGCCCATGGCCAGACACATCCCCTCTCCCCCCACCACCTGCACCAGCTCATGGCCAGACACATCCCCTCTTCCCCCACCACCTGTCCCAGCCAGAACAGGTATGGATCAGTCAGCTGCATCCTCCCTCCCAACCCTCACCCTTACCCTCCTCACCTCTGCACCTGCCAGCCCAGGGCCATTTACATTTTTGGCATTTTGGTCAGCTGCTTCATATCCTTTCACTCCACATCTGGCCAGCTCTCCACCTACTTACTGTACCTTTCTTCCCTATTTTCAGAAGATCAACCAACATCCCAAGTCTCCAACCAAGAGGCCTATCATCTTGCAAGCTCAAGTCCACGTTCCCGCCAGTAAGCACCAAATAAATGCACCAAATAAATGCACATCAATGCCCTGCCCCCATCACCTGTCCCAGCTCATGGCCAGACACATCCCCTCTCCCCCCATCACCTGTCCCAGCTCATGGCCAGACACATCCCCTCTCCCCCCATCACCTGTCCCAGTTCATGGCCAGACACATCGCCTTTCTCCACACCACCTTGCATCCGTCACTTCGTAGCTTTCGTATATTGTGTCTTGCACACTTTAATCAAAGCACCCATACCAAAGATAAAATCTGTAGGAGTAGGAGTTGTGAGTCAACCTGGGCATTGCTTGCTGTACCTGCCTTGTACCATCCATGTATTAAGATGTACATGAGGCCCACATGGCAGTACAGTATCCTTAGAAAATTCGCAAACCCTGCATTGCCTGAACCCTCCAGCTTTCCTTTCAATTCCTAGGTCCTGAGCCATCCAGCCTTTCCACCAACCCTGTATCCTGAGTCCTCCAGCCTTGCACTCAACCCCTAGGTCCTAAACCCTCCAGCCTTGCACTCAACCCCTGGGTCCTAAACCCTCCAGCCCACTGGGCAGGACAACTCGTAAGAATATTCTGGAACCCTGCCCCCTCGTGTGCTAGGCTGCACATCCTACCCCTTATCTCAGAACAGCTGTGGATCAGTGAGCTGCCTCCTCCCTCCCACCCTTCACCCTTACCCCAGAACAGCTGTGGATCAGTCAGCTGCATCCTCCCTCCTACCCCTCACCCTTACCCCAGAACAGCTGTGGATCAGTGACCTGCCTCCTCCCTCCTACCCCTCACCCTTACCCCAGAACAGCTGTGGATCAGTAGCCTGCCTCCTCCCTCCCACCCTTCACCCTTACCCCAGAACAGCTGTGGACCAGTCAGCTGCCTCCTCCCTCCCACCCTTCACCCTTACCCCAGAACAGCTGTGGACCAGTCAGCTGCCTCCTCCCTCCTACCCCTCACCCTTACCCCAGAACAGCTGTGGATCAGTAACCTGCCTCCTCCCTCCTACCCCTCACCCTTACCCCAGAACAGCTGTGGACCAGTCAGCTGCCTCCTCCCTCCTACCCCTCACCCTTACCCCAGAACAGCTGTGGATCAGTAGCATGCCTCCTCCCTCCCACCCAGAACAGCTGTGGACCAGTCAGCTGCCTCCTCCCTCCCAATCCCCACCCTTACCCCAGAACAGCTGTGGATCAGTGAGCTGCCTCCTCCCTCCCACCCTTCACCCTTACCCCAGAACATCTGTGGACCAGTCAGCTGCAGCCTCCCTCCCACCCTTCACCCTTACCCCATAACAGCTGTGGATCAGTCAGCTGCCTCCTCCCTCCCACCCCTCACCCTTACCCCAGAACAGCTGTGGATCAGTCAGCTGCCTCCTCCCTCCTACCCCTCACCCTTACCCCAGAACAGCTGTGGATCAGTAACTTGCCTCCTCCCTCCCACCCTTCACCCTAACCCCAGAACAGCTTTGGACCAGTCAGCTGCCTCCTCCCTCCCACCCTTCACCCTTACCCCAGAACAGCTGTGGATCAGTCAGCTGCCTCCTCCCTCCCACCCCTCACCCTTACCCCAGAACAGCTGTGGATCAGTCAGCTGCCTCCTCCCTCCCACCCTCCACCCTTACCCCAGAACAGCTGTGGATCAGTCAGCTGCCTCCTCCCTCCCAATCCTTACCCTTACCCCAGAACAGCTGTGGATCAGTCAGCTGCCTCCTCCCTCCTACCCCTCACCCTTACCCCAGAACAGCTGTGGATCAGTCAACTGCCTTCTCCCTCCCACCCTCCACCCTTACCCCAGAACAGCTGTGGACCAGTCAGCTGTCTCCTCCCTCCCAATCCTCACCCTTACCCCAGAACAGCTGTGGACCAGTCAGCTGCCCCCTCCCTCCCACCCTTCACCCTTACCCCAGAACAGCTGTGGACCAGTCAGCTGCCTCCTCCCTCCCACCCTTCACCCTAACCCCAGAACAGCTGTTGATCAGTCAGCTGCCTCCTCCCTCCTACCCCTCACCCTTACCCCAGAACAGCTGTGGATCAGTAACTTGCCTCCTCCCTCCCACCCTTCACCCTTACCCCAGAACAGCTGTGGACCAGTCAGCTGCCTCCTCCCTCCCACCCCTCACCCTTACCCCAGAACAGCTGTGGATCAGTCAGCTGCCTCCTCCCTCCCACCCTCCACCCTTACCCCAGAACAGCTGTGGACCAGTCAGCTGCCTCCTCCCTCCCAATCCCCACCCTTACCCCAGAACAGCTGTGGATCAGTGAGCTGCCTCCTCCCTCCCACCCTTCACCCTTACCCCAGAACATCTGTGGACCAGTCAGCTGCAGCCTCCCTCCCACCCTTCACCCTTACCCCAGAACAGCTGTGGATCAGTCAGCTGCCTCCTCCCTCCCACCCCTCACCCTTACCCCAGAACAGCTGTGGATCAGTCAGCTGCCTCCTCCCTCCTACCCCTCACCCTTACCCCAGAACAGCTGTGGATCAGTAACTTGCCTCCTCCCTCCCACCCTTCACCCTTACCCCAGAACAGCTGTGCACCAGTCAGCTGCCTCCTCCCTCCCACCCTTCACCCTAACCCCAGAACAGCTGTGGATCAGTCAGCTGCCTCCTCCCTCCCACCCCTCACCCTTACCCCAGAACAGCTGTGGATCAGTCAGCTGCCTCCTCCCTCCCACCCTCCACCCTTACCCCAGAACAGCTGTGGACCAGTCAGCTGCCTCCTCCCTCCCAATCCCCACCCTTACCCCAGAACAGCTGTGGATCAGTGAGCTGCCTCCTCCCTCCCACCCTTCACCCTTACCCCAGAACAGCTGTGGACCAGTCAGCTGCAGCCTCCCTCCCACCCTTCACCCTTACCCCAGAACAGCTGTGGATCAGTCAGCTGCCTCCTCCCTCCCACCCCTCACCCTTACCCCAGAACAGCTGTGGATCAGTCAGCTGCCTCCTCCCTCCTACCCCTCACCCTTACCCCAGAACAGCTGTGGATCAGTAACTTGCCTCCTCCCTCCCACCCTTCACCTTTACCCCAGAACAGCTGTGCACCAGTCAGCTGCCTCCTCCCTCCCACCCTTCACCCTAACCCCAGAACAGCTGTGGATCAGTTAGCTGCCTCCTCCCTCCCACCCCTCACCCTTACCCCAGAACAGCTGTGGATCAGTCAGCTGCCTCCTCCCTCCCACCCTCCACCCTTACCCCAGAACAGCTGTGGACCAGTCAGCTGCCTCCTCCCTCCCAATCCCCACCCTTACCCCAGAACAGCTGTGGATCAGTGAGCTGCCTCCTCCCTCCCACCCTTCACCCTAACCCCAGAACAGCTTTGGACCAGTCAGCTGCCTCCTCCCTCCCACCCTTCACCCTTACCCCAGAACAGCTGTGGATCAGTCAGTTGCCTCCTCCCTCCCACCCTCCACCCTTACCCCAGAACAGCTGTGGACCAGTCAGCTGCCTCCTCCCTCCCAATCCCCACCCTTACCCCAGAACAGCTGTGGATCAGTGAGCTGCCTCCTCCCTCCCACCCTTCACCCTTACCCCAGAACATCTGTGGACCAGTCAGCTGCAGCCTCCCTCCCACCCTCCACCCTTACCCCAGAACAGCTGTGGACCAGTCAGCTGCCTCCTCCCTCCCAATCCTCACCCTTACCCCATAACAGCTGTGGATCAGTAACCTGCCTCCTCCCTCGTACCCCTCACCCTTACCCCAGAACAGCTGTGGATCAGTAGCCTGACTCCTCCCTCCCACCCTTCACCCTTACCCCAGAACATCTATGGACCAGTCAGCTGCCTCCTCCCTCCCAATCCTCACCCTTACCCCATAACAGCTGTGGATCTGTAGCCTGCCTCCTCCCTCCCACCCCTCACCCTTACCCCAGAACAGCTGTGGATCAGTCAGCTGCCTTCTCCCTCCCACCCTCCACCCTTACCCCAGAACAGCTGTGGACCAGTCAGCTGTCTCCTCCCTCCCAATCCTCACCCTTACCCCAGAACAGCTGTGGACCAGTCAGCTGCCCCCTCCCTCCCACCCTTCACCCTTACCCCAGAACAGCTGTGGACCAGTCAGCTGCCTCCTCCCTCCCACCCTTCACCCTAACCCCAGAACAGCTTTGGACCAGTCAGCTGCCTCCTCCCTCCCACCCTTCACCCTTACCCCAGAACAGCTGTGGATCAGTCAGCTGCCTCCTCCCTCCCACCCTTCACCCTTACCCCAGAACAGCTGTGGATCAGTCAGCTGCCTCCTCCCTCCCACCCTCCACCCTTACCCCAGAACAGCTGTGGACCAGTCAGCTGCAGCCTCCCTCCCACCCTTCACCCTTACCCCAGAACAGCTGCGGATCAGTCAGCTGCCTCCTCCCTCCCACCCCTCACCCTTACCCCAGAACAGCTGTGGATCAGTCAGCTGCCTCCTCCCTCCTACCCCTCACCCTTACCCCAGAACAGCTGTGGATCAGTCAGCTGCCTCCTCCCTCCCACCCTTCACCCTTACCCCAGAACAGGTGTGCACGAGTCAGCTGCCTCCTCCCTCCCACCCTTCACCCTAACCCCAGAACAGCTGTGGATCAGTCAGCTGCCTCCTCCCTCCCACCCCTCACCCTTACCCCAGAACAGCCGTGGATCAGTCAGCTGCCTCCTCCCTCCCACCCTCCACCCTTACCCCAGAACAGCTGTGGACCAGTCAGCTGCCTCCTCCCTCCCACTCCTCACCCTTACCCCAGAACAGCTGTGGATCAGTGAGCTGCCTCCTCCCTCCCACCCTTACCATTACCCCAGAACAGCTGTGGATCAGTAACCTGCCTCCTCCCTCCTACCCCTCACCCTTAACCCAGAACAGCTGTGGACCAGTCAGCTGCCTCCTCCCTCCTACCCCTCACCCTTACCCCAGAACAGTTGTGGATCAGTAGCCTGCCTCCTCCCTCCCACCCAGAACAGCTGTGGACCAGTCAGCTGCCTCCTCCCTCCCAATCCTCACCCTTACCCCAGAACTGCTGTGGATCAGTGAGCTGCCTCCTCCCTCCCACCCTTCACCCTTACCCCAGAACATCTGTGGACCAGTCAGTTGCCTCCTCCCTCCCACCCTCCACCCTTACCCCAGAACAGCTGTGGACCAGTCAGCTGCCTCCTCCCTCCCAATCCTCACCCTTACCCCATAACAGCTGTGGATCAGTAACCTGCCTCCTCCCTCGTACCCCTCACCCTTACCCCAGAACAGCTGTGGATCAGTAGCCTGCCTCCTCCCTCCCACCCTTCACCCTTACCCCAGAACAGCTGTGGATCAGTCAGCTGCATCCTCCCTCCTACCCCTCACCCTTACCCCAGAACAACTGTGGATCAGTACCCTGCCTCCTCCCTCCTACCCCTCACCCTTACCCCAGAACAGCTGTGGATCAGTAGCCTGCCTCCTCCCTCCCACCCTCCACCCTTACCCCAGAACAGCTGTGGACCAGTCAGCTGCCTCCTCCCTCCCAATCCTCACCCTTACCCCAGAACAGCTGTGGACCAGTCAGCTGCCCCCTCCCTCCCACCCTTCACCCTTACCCCAGAACAGCTGTGGACCAGTCAGCTGCATCCTCCCTCCCACCCTTCACCCTAACCCCAGAACAGCTTTGGACCAGTCAGCTGCCTCCTCCCTCCCACCCTTCACCCTTACCCCAGAACAGCTGTGGATCAGTCAGCTGCCTCCTCCCTCCCACCCCTCACCCTTACCCCAGAACAGCTGTGGATCAGTCAGCTGCCTCCTCCCTCCCACCCTCCACCCTTACCCCAGAACAGCTGTGGATCAGTCAGCTGCCTCCTCCCTCCCAATCCTTACCCTTACCCCAGAACAGCTGTGGATCAGTCAGCTGCCTCCTCCCTCCTACCCCTCACCCTTACCCCAGAACAGCTGTGGATCAGTCAACTGCCTTCTCCCTCCCACCCTCCACCCTTACCCCAGAACAGCTGTGGACCAGTCAGCTGTCTCCTCCCTCCCAATCCTCACCCTTACCCCAGAACAGCTGTGGACCAGTCAGCTGCCCCCTCCCTCCCACCCTTCACCCTTACCCCAGAACAGCTGTGGACCAGTCAGCTGCCTCCTCCCTCCCACCCTTCACCCTAACCCCATAACAGCTGTTGATCAGTCAGCTGCCTCCTCCCTCCTACCCCTCACCCTTACCCCAGAACAGCTGTGGATCAGTAACCTGCCTCCTCCCTCCCACCCTTCACCCTTACCCCAGAACAGCTGTGGACCAGTCAGCTGCCTCCTCCCTCCCACCCCTCACCCTTACCCCAGAACAGCTGTGGATCAGTCAGCTGCCTCCTCCCTCCCACCCTCCACCCTTACCCCAGAACAGCTGTGGATCAGTCAGCTGCCTCCTCCCTCCCAATCCTCACCCTTACCCCAGAACAGCTGTGGATCAGTCAGCTGCCTCCTCCCTCCTACCCCTCACCCTTACCCCAGAACAGCTGTGGATCAGTCAGCTGCCTTCTCCCTCCCACCCTTCACCCTTACCCCAGAACAGCTGTGGACCAGTCAGCTGCCTCCTCCCTCCCAATCCTCACCCTTACCCCAGAACAGCTGTAGACACGTCCCCTCTCCCCCCATCACCTGTCCCAGCCCATGGCCAGACACATCCCCTCTCCCCCCACCACCTGCACCAGCTCATGGCCAGACACATCCCCTCTTCCCCCACCACCTGTCCCAGCCAGAACAGGTATGGATCAGTCAGCTGCATCCTCCCTCCCAACCCTCACCCTTACCCTCCTCACCTCTGCACCTGCCAGCCCAGGGCCATTTACATTTTTTGCATTTTGGTCAGCTGCTTCATATCCTTTCACTCCACATCTGGCCAGCTCTCCACCTACTTACTGTACCTTTCTTCCCTATTTTCAGAAGATCAACCAACATCCCAAGTCTCCAACCAAGAGGCCTATCATCTTGCAAGCTCAAGTCCACGTTCCCGCCAGTAAGCACCAAATAAATGCACCAAATAAATGCACATCAATGCCCTGCCCCCATCACCTGTCCCAGCTCATGGCCAGACACATCCCCTCTCCCCCCATCACCTGTCCCAGCTCATGGCCAGACACATCCCCTCTCCCCCCATCACCTGTCCCAGTTCATGGCCAGACACATCGCCTTTCTCCACACCACCTTGCATCCGTCACTTCGTAGCTTTCGTATATTGTGTCTTGCACACTTTAATCAAAGCACCCATACCAACGATAAAATCTGTAGGAGTAGGAGTTGTGAGTCAACCTGGGCATTGCTTGCTGTACCTGCCTTGTACCATCCATGTATTAAGATGTACATGAGGCCCACATGGCAGTACAGTATCCTTAGAAAATTCGCAAACCCTGCATTGCCTGAACCCTCCAGCTTTCCTTTCAATTCCTAGGTCCTGAGCCATCCAGCCTTTCCACCAACCCTGTATCCTGAGTCCTCCAGCCTTGCACTCAACCCCTAGGTCCTAAACCCTCCAGCCTTGCACTCAACCCCTGGGTCCTAAACCCTCCAGCCCACTGGGCAGGACAACTCGTAAGAATATTCTGGAACCCTGCCCCCTCGTGTGCTAGGCTGCACATCCTACCCCTTATCTCAGAACAGCTGTGGATCAGTGAGCTGCCTCCTCCCTCCCACCCTTCACCCTTACCCCAGAACAGCTGTGGATCAGTCAGCTGCATCCTCCCTCCTACCCCTCACCCTTACCCCAGAACAGCTGTGGATCAGTAACCTGCCTCCTCCCTCCTACCCCTCACCCTTACCCCAGAACAGCTGTGGATCAGTAGCCTGCCTCCTCCCTCCCACCCTTCACCCTTACCCCAGAACAGCTGTGGACCAGTCAGCTGCCTCCTCCCTCCCACCCTTCACCCTTACCCCAGAACAGCTGTGGACCAGTCAGCTGCCTCCTCCCTCCCACCCCTCACCCTTACCCCAGAACAGCTGTGGATCAGTAACCTGCCTCCTCCCTCCTACCCCTCACCCTTACCCCAGAACAGCTGTGGACCAGTCAGCTGCCTCCTCCCTCCTACCCCTCACCCTTACCCCAGAACAGCTGTGGATCAGTAGCATGCCTCCTCCCTCCCACCCAGAACAGCTGTGGACCAGTCAGCTGCCTCCTCCCTCCCAATCCCCACCCTTACCCCAGAACAGCTGTGGATCAGTGAGCTGCCTCCTCCCTCCCACCCTTCACCCTTACCCCAGAACATCTGTGGACCAGTCAGCTGCAGCCTCCCTCCCACCCTTCACCCTTACCCCATAACAGCTGTGGATCAGTCAGCTGCCTCCTCCCTCCCACCCCTCACCCTTACCCCAGAACAGCTGTGGATCAGTCAGCTGCCTCCTCCCTCCTACCCCTCACCCTTACCCCAGAACAGCTGTGGATCAGTAACTTGCCTCCTCCCTCCCACCCTTCACCCTAACCCCAGAACAGCTTTGGACCAGTCAGCTGCCTCCTCCCTCCCACCCTTCACCCTTACCCCAGAACAGCTGTGGATCAGTCAGCTGCCTCCTCCCTCCCACCCCTCACCCTTACCCCAGAACAGCTGTGGATCAGTCAGCTGCCTCCTCCCTCCCACCCTCCACCCTTACCCCAGAACAGCTGTGGATCAGTCAGCTGCCTCCTCCCTCCCAATCCTTACCCTTACCCCAGAACAGCTGTGGATCAGTCAGCTGCCTCCTCCCTCCTACCCCTCACCCTTACCCCAGAACAGCTGTGGATCAGTCAACTGCCTTCTCCCTCCCACCCTCCACCCTTACCCCAGAACAGCTGTGGACCAGTCAGCTGTCTCCTCCCTCCCAATCCTCACCCTTACCCCAGAACAGCTGTGGACCAGTCAGCTGCCCCCTCCCTCCCACCCTTCACCCTTACCCCAGAACAGCTGTGGACCAGTCAGCTGCCTCCTCCCTCCCACCCTTCACCCTAACCCCAGAACAGCTGTTGATCAGTCAGCTGCCTCCTCCCTCCTACCCCTCACCCTTACCCCAGAACAGCTGTGGATCAGTAACTTGCCTCCTCCCTCCCACCCTTCACCCTTACCCCAGAACAGCTGTGGACCAGTCAGCTGCCTCCTCCCTCCCACCCCTCACCCTTACCCCAGAACAGCTGTGGATCAGTCAGCTGCCTCCTCCCTCCCACCCTCCACCCTTACCCCAGAACAGCTGTGGACCAGTCAGCTGCCTCCTCCCTCCCAATCCCCACCCTTACCCCAGAACAGCTGTGGATCAGTGAGCTGCCTCCTCCCTCCCACCCTTCACCCTTACCCCAGAACATCTGTGGACCAGTCAGCTGCAGCCTCCCTCCCACCCTTCACCCTTACCCCAGAACAGCTGTGGATCAGTCAGCTGCCTCCTCCCTCCCACCCCTCTCCCTTACCCCAGAACAGCTGTGGATCAGTCAGCTGCCTCCTCCCTCCTACCCCTCACCCTTACCCCAGAACAGCTGTGGATCAGTAACTTGCCTCCTCCCTCCCACCCTTCACCCTTACCCCAGAACAGCTGTGCACCAGTCAGCTGCCTCCTCCCTCCCACCCTTCACCCTAACCCCAGAACAGCTGTGGATCAGTCAGCTGCCTCCTCCCTCCCACCCCTCACCCTTACCCCAGAACAGCTGTGGATCAGTCAGCTGCCTCCTCCCTCCCACCCTCCACCCTTACCCCAGAACAGCTGTGGACCAGTCAGCTGCCTCCTCCCTCCCAATCCCCACCCTTACCCCAGAACAGCTGTGGATCAGTGAGCTGCCTCCTCCCTCCCACCCTTCACCCTAACCCCAGAACAGCTTTGGACCAGTCAGCTGCCTCCTCCCTCCCACCCTTCACCCTTACCCCAGAACAGCTGTGGATCAGTCAGTTGCCTCCTCCCTCCCACCCTCCACCCTTACCCCAGAACAGCTGTGGACCAGTCAGCTGCCTCCTCCCTCCCAATCCCCACCCTTACCCCAGAACAGCTGTGGATCAGTGAGCTGCCTCCTCCCTCCCACCCTTCACCCTTACCCCAGAACATCTGTGGACCAGTCAGCTGCCTCCTCCCTCCCACCCTTCACCCTAACCCCAGAACAGCTGTGGATCAGTTAGCTGCCTCCTCCCTCCCACCCCTCACCCTTACCCCAGAACAGCTGTGGATCAGTCAGCTGCCTCCTCCCTCCCACCCTCCACCCTTACCCCAGAACAGCTGTGGACCAGTCAGCTGCCTCCTCCCTCCCAATCCCCACCCTTACCCCAGAACAGCTGTGGATCAGTGAGCTGCCTCCTCCCTCCCACCCTTCACCCTAACCCCAGAACAGCTTTGGACCAGTCAGCTGCCTCCTCCCTCCCACCCTTCACCCTTACCCCAGAACAGCTGTGGATCAGTCAGTTGCCTCCTCCCTCCCACCCTCCACCCTTACCCCAGAACAGCTGTGGACCAGTCAGCTGCCTCCTCCCTCCCAATCCCCACCCTTACCCCAGAACAGCTGTGGATCAGTGAGCTGCCTCCTCCCTCCCACCCTGCACCCTTACCCCAGAACATCTGTGGACCAGTCAGCTGCAGCCTCCCTCCCACCCTCCACCCTTACCCCAGAACAGCTGTGGACCAGTCAGCTGCCTCCTCCCTCCCAATCCTCACCCTTACCCCATAACAGCTGTGGATCAGTAACCTGCCTCCTCCCTCGTACCCCTCACCCTTACCCCAGAACAGCTGTGGATCAGTAGCCTGACTCCTCCCTCCCACCCTTCACCCTTACCCCAGAACATCTATGGACCAGTCAGCTGCCTCCTCCCTCCCAATCCTCACCCTTACCCCAGAACAGCTGTGGATCAGTAGCCTGCCTCCTCCCTCCCACCCCACACCCTTACCCCAGAACAGCTGTGGATCAGTCAGCTGCCTTCTCCCTCCCACCCTCCACCCTTACCCCAGAACAGCTGTGGACCAGTCAGCTGTCTCCTCCCTCCCAATCCTCACCCTTACCCCAGAACAGCTGTGGACCAGTCAGCTGCCCCCTCCCTCCCACCCTTCACCCTTACCCCAGAACAGCTGTGGACCAGTCAGCTGCCTCCTCCCTCCCACCCTTCACCCTAACCCCAGAACAGCTTTGGACCAGTCAGCTGCCTCCTCCCTCCCACCCTTCACCCTTACCCCAGAACAGCTGTGGATCAGTCAGCTGCCTCCTCCATCCCACCCTTCACCCTTACCCCAGAACAGCTGTGGATCAGTCAGCTGCCTCCTCCCTCCCACCCTCCACCCTTACCCCAGAACAGCTGTGCACGAGTCAGCTGCCTCCTCCCTCCCACCCTTCACCCTAACCCCAGAACAGCTGTGGATCAGTCAGCTGCCTCCTCCCTCCCACCCCTCACCCTTACCCCAGAACAGCTGTGCACCAGTCAGCTGCCTCCTCCCTCCCACCCTCCACCCTAACCCCAGAACAGCTGTGGACCAGTCAGCTGCCTCCTCCCTCCCAATCCTCACCCTTACCCCAGAACAGCTGTGGATCAGTGAGCTGCCTCCTCCCTCACACCCTTACCATTACCCCATAACAGCTGTGGATCAGTAACCTGCCTCCTCCCTCCTACCCCTCACCCTTAACCCAGAACAGCTGTGGACCAGTCAGCTGCCTCCTCCCTCCTACCCCTCACCCTTACCCCATAACAGTTGTGGATCAGTAGCCTGCCTCCTCCCTCCCACCCAGAACAGCTGTGGACCAGTCAGCTGCCTCCTCCCTCCCACCCTCCACCCTTACCCCAGAACTGCTGTGGATCAGTGAGCTGCCTCCTCCCTCCCACCCTTCACCCTTACCCCAGAACATCTGTGGACCAGTCAGCTGCCTCCTCCCTCCCACCCTCCACCCTTACCCCAGAACAGCTGTGGACCAGTCAGCTGCCTCCTCCCTCCCAATCCTCACCCTTACCCCATAACAGCTGTGGATCAGTAACCTGCCTCCTCCCTCGTACCCCTCACCCTTACCCCAGAACAGCTGTGGATCAGTAGCCTGCCTCCTCCCTCCCACCCTTCACCCTTACCCCAGAACAGCTGTGGATCAGTCAGCTGCATCCTCCCTCCTACCCCTCACCCTTACCCCAGAACAGCTGTGGATCAGTAACCTGCCTCCTCCCTCCTACCCCTCACCCTTACCCCAGAACAGCTGTGGATCAGTAGCCTGCCTCCTCCCTCCCACCCTCCACCCTTACCCCAGAACAGCTGTGGACCAGTCAGCTGCCTCCTCCCTCCCAATCCTCACCCTTACCCCAGAACAGCTGTGGACCAGTCAGCTGCCCCCTCCCTCCCACCCTTCACCCTTACCCCAGAACAGCTGTGGACCAGTCAGCTGCCTCCTCCCTCCCACCCTTCACCCTAACCCCAGAACAGCTTTGGACCAGTCAGCTGCCTCCTCCCTCCCACCCTTCACCCTTACCCCAGAACAGCTGTGGATCAGTCAGCTGCCTCCTCCCTCCCACCCCTCACCCTTACCCCAGAACAGCTGTGGATCAGTCAGCTGCCTCCTCCCTCCCACCCTCCACCCTTACCCCAGAACAGCTGTGGATCAGTCAGCTGCCTCCTCCCTCCCAATCCTTACCCTTACCCCAGAACAGCTGTGGATCAGTCAGCTGCCTCCTCCCTCCTACCCCTCACCCTTACCCCAGAACAGCTGTGGATCAGTCAACTGCCTTCTCCCTCCCACCCTCCACCCTTACCCCAGAACAGCTGTGGACCAGTCAGCTGTCTCCTCCCTCCCACCCTTCACCCTAACCCCAGAACAGCTGTTGATCAGTCAGCTGCCTCCTCCCTCCTACCCCTCACCCTTACCCCAGAACAGCTGTGGATCAGTAACTTGCCTCCTCCCTCCCACCCTTCACCCTTACCCCAGAACAGCTGTGGACCAGTCAGCTGCCTCCTCCCTCCCACCCCTCACCCTTACCCCAGAACAGCTGTGGATCAGTCAGCTGCCTCCTCCCTCCCACCCTCCACCCTTACCCCAGAACAGCTGTGGATCAGTCAGCTGCCTCCTCCCTCCCAATCCTTACCCTTACCCCAGAACAGCTGTGGATCAGTCAGCTGCCTCCTCCCTCCTACCCCTCACCCTTACCCCAGAACAGCTGTGGATCAGTCAGCTGCCTCCTCCCTCCCACCCTTCACCCTTACCCCAGAACAGCTGTGGACCAGTCAGCTGCCTCCTCCCTCCCACCCCTCACCCTTACCCCAGAACAGCTGTGGATCAGTCAGCTGCCTCCTCCCTCCCACCCTCCACCCTTACCCCAGAACAGCTGTGGATCAGTCAGCTGCCTCCTCCCTCCCAATCCTTACCCTTACCCCAGAACAGCTGTGGATCAGTCAGCTGCCTCCTCCCTCCTACCCCTCACCCTTACCCCAGAACAGCTGTGGATCAGTCAGCTGCCTTCTCCCTCCCACCCTTCACCCTTACCCCAGAACAGCTGTGGACCAGTCAGCTGCCTCCTCCCTCCCAATCCTCACCCTTACCCCAGAACAGCTGTAGACACGTCCCCTCTCCCCCCATCACCTGTCCCAGCCCATGGCCAGACACATCCCCTCTCCCCCCACCACCTGCACCAGCTCATGGCCAGACACATCCCCTCTTCCCCCACCACCTGTCCCAGCCAGAACAGGTATGGATCAGTCAGCTGCATCCTCCCTCCCAACCCTCACCCTTACCCTCCTCACCTCTGCACCTGCCAGCCCAGGGCCATTTACATTTTTGGCATTTTGGTCAGCTGCTTCATATCCTTTCACTCCACATCTGGCCAGCTCTCCACCTACTTACTGTACCTTTCTTCCCTATTTTCAGAAGATCAACCAACATCCCAAGTCTCCAACCAAGAGGCCTATCATCTTGCAAGCTCAAGTCCACGTTCCCGCCAGTAAGCACCAAATAAATGCACCAAATAAATGCACATCAATGCCCTGCCCCCATCACCTGTCCCAGCTCATGGCCAGACACATCCCCTCTCCCCCCATCACCTGTCCCAGCTCATGGCCAGACACATCCCCTCTCCCCCCATCACCTGTCCCAGTTCATGGCCAGACACATCGCCTTTCTCCACACCACCTTGCATCCGTCACTTCGTAGCTTTCGTATATTGTGTCTTGCACACTTTAATCAAAGCACCCATACCAAAGATAAAATCTGTAGGAGTAGGAGTTGTGAGTCAACCTGGGCATTGCTTGCTGTACCTGCCTTGTACCATCCATGTATTAAGATGTACATGAGGCCCACATGGCAGTACAGTATCCTTAGAAAATTCGCAAACCCTGCATTGCCTGAACCCTCCAGCTTTCCTTTCAATTCCTAGGTCCTGAGCCATCCAGCCTTTCCACCAACCCTGTATCCTGAGTCCTCCAGCCTTGCACTCAACCCCTAGGTCCTAAACCCTCCAGCCTTGCACTCAACCCCTGGGTCCTAAACCCTCCAGCCCACTGGGCAGGACAACTCGTAAGAATATTCTGGAACCCTGCCCCCTCGTGTGCTAGGCTGCACATCCTACCCCTTATCTCAGAACAGCTGTGGATCAGTGAGCTGCCTCCTCCCTCCCACCCTTCACCCTTACCCCAGAACAGCTGTGGATCAGTCAGCTGCATCCTCCCTCCTACCCCTCACCCTTACCCCAGAACAGCTGTGGATCAGTAACCTGCCTCCTCCCTCCTACCCCTCACCCTTACCCCAGAACAGCTGTGGATCAGTAGCCTGCCTCCTCCCTCCCACCCTTAACCCTTACCCCAGAACAGCTGTGGACCAGTCAGCTGCCTCCTCCCTCCCACCCTTCACCCTTACCCCAGAACAGCTGTGGACCAGTCAGCTGCCTCCTCCCTCCCACCCCTCACCCTTACCCCAGAACAGCTGTGGATCAGTAACCTGCCTCCTCCCTCCTACCCCTCACCCTTACCCCAGAACAGCTGTGGACCAGTCAGCTGCCTCCTCCCTCCTACCCCTCACCCTTACCCCAGAACAGCTGTGGATCAGTAGCATGCCTCCTCCCTCCCACCCAGAACAGCTGTGGACCAGTCAGCTGCCTCCTCCCTCCCAATCCCCACCCTTACCCCAGAACAGCTGTGGATCAGTGAGCTGCCTCCTCCCTCCCACCCTTCACCCTTACCCCAGAACATCTGTGGACCAGTCAGCTGCAGCCTCCCTCCCACCCTTCACCCTTACCCCATAACAGCTGTGGATCAGTCAGCTGCCTCCTCCCTCCCACCCCTCACCCTTACCCCAGAACAGCTGTGGATCAGTCAGCTGCCTCCTCCCTCCTACCCCTCACCCTTACCCCAGAACAGCTGTGGATCAGTAACTTGCCTCCTCCCTCCCACCCTTCACCCTAACCCCAGAACAGCTTTGGACCAGTCAGCTGCCTCCTCCCTCCCACCCTTCACCCTTACCCCAGAACAGCTGTGGATCAGTCAGCTGCCTCCTCCCTCCCACCCCTCACCCTTACCCCAGAACAGCTGTGGATCAGTCAGCTGCCTCCTCCCTCCCACCCTCCACCCTTACCCCAGAACAGCTGTGGATCAGTCAGCTGCCTCCTCCCTCCCAATCCTTACCCTTACCCCAGAACAGCTGTGGATCAGTCAGCTGCCTCCTCCCTCCTACCCCTCACCCTTACCCCAGAACAGCTGTGGATCAGTCAACTGCCTTCTCCCTCCCACCCTCCACCCTTACCCCAGAACAGCTGTGGACCAGTCAGCTGTCTCCTCCCTCCCAATCCTCACCCTTACCCCAGAACAGCTGTGGACCAATCAGCTGCCCCCTCCCTCCCACCCTTCACCCTTACCCCAGAACAGCTGTGGACCAGTCAGCTGCCTCCTCCCTCCCACCCTTCACCCTAACCCCAGAACAGCTGTTGATCAGTCAGCTGCCTCCTCCCTCCTACCCCTCACCCTTACCCCAGAACAGCTGTGGATCAGTAACTTGCCTCCTCCCTCCCACCCTTCACCCTTACCCCAGAACAGCTGTGGACCAGTCAGCTGCCTCCTCCCTCCCACCCCTCACCCTTACCCCAGAACAGCTGTGGATCAGTCAGCTGCCTCCTCCCTCCCACCCTCCACCCTTACCCCAGAACAGCTGTGGACCAGTCAGCTGCCTCCTCCCTCCCAATCCCCACCCTTACCCCAGAACAGCTGTGGATCAGTGAGCTGCCTCCTCCCTCCCACCCTTCACCCTTACCCCAGAACATCTGTGGACCAGTCAGCTGCAGCCTCCCTCCCACCCTTCACCCTTACCCCAGAACAGCTGTGGATCAGTCAGCTGCCTCCTCCCTCCCACCCCTCACCCTTACCCCAGAACAGCTGTGGATCAGTCAGCTGCCTCTTCCCTCCTACCCCTCACCCTTACCCCAGAACAGCTGTGGATCAGTAACTTGCCTCCTCCCTCCCACCCTTCACCCTTACCCCAGAACAGCTGTGCACCAGTCAGCTGCCTCCTCCCTCCCACCCTTCACCCTAACCCCAGAACAGCTGTGGATCAGTCAGCTGCCTCCTCCCTCCCACCCCTCACCCTTACCCCAGAACAGCTGTGGATCAGTCAGCTGCCTCCTCCCTCCCACCCTCCACCCTTACCCCAGAACAGCTGTGGACCAGTCAGCTGCCTCCTCCCTCCCAATCCCCACCCTTACCCCAGAACAGCTGTGGATCAGTGAGCTGCCTCCTCCCTCCCACCCTTCACCCTTACCCCAGAACAGCTGTGGACCAGTCAGCTGCAGCCTCCCTCCCACCCTTCACCCTTACCCCAGAACAGCTGTGGATCAGTCAGCTGCCTCCTCCCTCCCACCCCTCACCCTTACCCCAGAACAGCTGTGGATCAGTCAGCTGCCTCCTCCCTCCTACCCCTCACCCTTACCCCAGAACAGCTATGGATCAGTAACTTGCCTCCTCCCTCCCACCCTTCACCTTTACCCCAGAACAGCTGTGCACCAGTCAGCTGCCTCCTCCCTCCCACCCTTCACCCTAACCCCAGAACAGCTGTGGATCAGTTAGCTGCCTCCTCCCTCCCACCCTCCACCCTTACCCCAGAACAGCTGTGGACCAGTCAGCTGCCTCCTCCCTCCCACCCTCCACCCTTACCCCAGAACAGCTGGGTGGAGGGTGGGAGGGAGGCTGCAGCTGACTGGTCCACAGATGTTCTGGGGTAAGGGTGAAGGGTGGGAGGGAGGAGGCAGCTCACTGATCCACAGCTGTTCTGGGGTAAGGGTGGGGATTGGGAGGGAGGAGGCAGCTGACTGGTCCACAGCTGTTCTGGGGTAAGGGTGGATGGTGGGAGGGAGGAGGCAACTGACTGATCCACAGCTGTTCTGGGGTAAGGGTGAAGGGTGGGAGGGAGGAGGCAGCTGACTGGTCCAAAGCTGTTCTGGGGTTAGGGTGAAGGGTGGGAGGGAGGAGGCAGCTCACTGATCCACAGCTGTTCTGGGGTAAGGGTGGGGATTGGGAGGGAGGAGGCAGCTGACTGGTCCACAGCTGTTCTGGGGTAAGGGTGGAGGGTGGGAGGGAGGAGGCAGCTGACTGATCCACAGCTGTTCTGGGGTAAGGGTGAGGGGTGGGAGGGAGGAGGCAGCTAACTGATCCACAGCTGTTCTGGGGTTAGGGTGAAGGGTGGGAGGGAGGAGGCAGCTGACTGGTGCACAGCTGTTCTGGGGTAAAGGTGAAGGGTGGGAGGGAGGAGGCAAGTTACTGATCCACAGCTGTTCTGGGGTAAGGGTGAGGGGTAGGAGGGAGGAGGCAGCTGACTGATCCACAGCTGTTCTGGGGTAAGGGTGAGGGGTGGGAGGGAGGAGGCAGCTGACTGATCCACAGCTGTTCTGGGGTAAGGGTGAAGGGTGGGAGGGAGGCTGCAGCTGACTGGTCCACAGCTGTTCTGGGGTAAGGGTGAAGGGTGGGAGGGAGGAGGCAGCTCACTGATCCACAGCTGTTCTGGGGTAAGGGTGGGGATTGGGAGGGAGGAGGCAGCTGACTGGTCCACAGCTGTTCTGGGGTAAGGGTGGAGGGTGGGAGGGAGGAGGCAGCTGACTGATCCACAGCTGTTCTGGGGTAAGGGTGAGGGGTGGGAGGGAGGAGGCAGCTGACTGATCCACAGCTGTTCTGGGGTTAGGGTGAAGGGTGGGAGGGAGGAGGCAGCTGACTGGTGCACAGCTGTTCTGGGGTAAGGGTGAAGGGTGGGAGGGAGGAGGCAAGTTACTGATCCACAGCTGTTCTGGGGTAAGGGTGAGGGGTAGGAGGGAGGAGGCAGCTGACTGATCCACAGCTGTTCTGGGGTAAGGGTGAGGGGTGGGAGGGAGGAGGCAGCTGACTGATCCACAGCTGTTCTGGGGTAAGGGTGAAGGGTGGGAGGGAGGCTGCAGCTGACTGGTCCACAGATGTTCTGGGGTAAGGGTGAAGGGTGGGAGGGAGGAGGCAGCTCACTGATCCACAGCTGTTCTGGGGTAAGGGTGGGGATTGGGAGGGAGGAGGCAGCTGACTGGTCCACAGCTGTTCTGGGGTAAGGGTGGAGGGTGGGAGGGAGGAGGCAGCTGACTGATCCACAGCTGTTCTGGGGTAAGGGTGAGGGGTGGGAGGGAGGAGGCAGCTGACTGGTCCACAGCTGTTCTGGGGTAAGGGTGAAGGGTGGGAGGGAGGAGGCAAGTTACTGATCCACAGCTGTTCTGGGGTAAGGGTGAGGGGTAGGAGGGAGGAGGCAGCTGACTGATCAACAGCTGTTCTGGGGTTAGGGTGAAGGGTGGGAGGGAGGAGGCAGCTGACTGGTCCACAGCTGTTCTGGGGTAAGGGTGAAGGGTGGGAGGGAGGGGGCAGCTGACTGGTCCACAGCTGTTCTGGGGTAAGGGTGAGGATTGGGAGGGAGGAGACAGCTGACTGGTCCACAGCTGTTCTGGGGTAAGGGTGGAGGGTGGGAGGGAGAAGGCAGTTGACTGATCCACAGCTGTTCTGGGGTAAGGGTGAGGGGTAGGAGGGAGGAGGCAGCTGACTGATCCACAGCTGTTCTGGGGTAAGGGTAAGGATTGGGAGGGAGGAGGCAGCTGACTGATCCACAGCTGTTCTGGGGTAAGGGTGGAGGGTGGGAGGGAGGAGGCAGCTGACTGATCCACAGCTGTTCTGGGGTAAGGGTGAGGGGTGGGAGGGAGGAGGCAGCTGACTGATCCACAGCTGTTCTGGGGTAAGGGTGAAGGGTGGGAGGGAGGAGGCAGCTGACTGGTCCAAAGCTGTTCTGGGGTTAGGGTGAAGGGTGGGAGGGAGGAGGCAAGTTACTGATCCACAGCTGTTCTGGGGTAAGGGTGAGGGGTAGGAGGGAGGAGGCAGCTGACTGATCCACAGCTGTTCTGGGGTAAGGGTGAGGGGTGGGAGGGAGGAGGCAGCTGACTGATCCACAGCTGTTATGGGGTAAGGGTGAAGGGTGGGAGGGAGGCTGCAGCTGACTGGTCCACAGATGTTCTGGGGTAAGGGTGAAGGGTGGGAGGGAGGAGGCAGCTCACTGATCCACAGCTGTTCTGGGGTAAGGGTGGGGATTGGGAGGGAGGAGGCAGCTGACTGGTCCACAGCTGTTCTGGGTGGGAGCGAGGAGGCATGCTACTGATCCACAGCTGTTCTGGGGTAAGGGTGAGGGGTGGGAGGGAGGAGGCAGCTGACTGGTCCACAGCTGTTCTGGGGTAAGGGTGAGGGGTAGGAGGGAGGAGGCAGGTTACTGATCCACAGCTGTTCTGGGGTAAGGGTGAGGGGTGGGAGGGAGGAGGCAGCTGACTGGTCCACAGCTGTTCTGGGGTAAGGGTGAAGGGTGGGAGGGAGGAGGCAGCTGACTGGTCCACAGCTGTTCTGGGGTAAGGGTGAAGGGTGGGAGGGAGGAGGCAGGCTACTGATCCACAGCTGTTCTGGGGTAAGGGTGAGGGGTAGGAGGGAGGAGGCAGGTTACTGATCCACAGCTGTTCTGGGGTAAGGGTGAGGGGTAGGAGGGAGGATGCAGCTGACTGATCCACAGCTGTTCTGGGGTAAGGGTGAAGGGTGGGAGGGAGGAGGCAGCTCACTGATCCACAGCTGTTCTGAGATAAGGGGTAGGATGTGCAGCCTAGCACACGAGGGGGCAGGGTTCCAGAATATTCTTACGAGTTGTCCTGCCCAGTGGGCTGGAGGGTTTAGGACCCAGGGGTTGAGTGCAAGGCTGGAGGGTTTAGGACCTAGGGGTTGAGTGCAAGGCTGGAGGACTCAGGATACAGGGTTGGTGGAAAGGCTGGATGGCTCAGGACCTAGGAATTGAAAGGAAAGCTGGAGGGTTCAGGCAATGCAGGGTTTGCGAATTTTCTAAGGATACTGTACTGCCATGTGGGCCTCATGTACATCTTAATACATGGATGGTACAAGGCAGGTACAGCAAGCAATGCCCAGGTTGACTCACAACTCCTACTCCTACAGATTTTATCTTTGGTATGGGTGCTTTGATTAAAGTGTGCAAGACACAATATACGAAAGCTACGAAGTGACGGATGCAAGGTGGTGTGGAGAAAGGCGATGTGTCTGGCCATGAACTGGGACAGGTGATGGGGGGAGAGGGGATGTGTCTGGCCATGAGCTGGGACAGGTGATGGGGGGAGAGGGGATGTGTCTGGCCATGAGCTGGGACAGGTGATGGGGGCAGGGCATTGATGTGCATTTATTTGGTGCATTTATTTGGTGCTTACTGGCGGGAACGTGGACTTGAGCTTGCAAGATGATAGGCCTCTTGGTTGGAGACTTGGGATGTTGGTTGATCTTCTGAAAATAGGGAAGAAAGGTACAGTAAGTAGGTGGAGAGCTGGCCAGATGTGGAGTGAAAGGATATGAAGCAGCTGACCAAAATGCCAAAAATGTAAATGGCCCTGGGCTGGCAGGTGCAGAGGTGAGGAGGGTAAGGGTGAGGGTTGGGAGGGAGGATGCAGCTGACTGATCCATACCTGTTCTGGCTGGGACAGGTGGTGGGGGAAGAGGGGATGTGTCTGGCCATGAGCTGTTGCAGGTGGTGGGGGGAGAGGGGATGTGTCTGGCCATGGGCTGGGACAGGTGATGGGGGGAGAGGGGACGTGTCTACAGCTGTTCTGGGGTAAGGGTGAGGATTGGGAGGGAGGAGGCAGCTGACTGGTCCACAGCTGTTCTGGGGTAAGGGTGAAGGGTGGGAGGGAGAAGGCAGCTGACTGATCCACAGCTGTTCTGGGGTAAGGGTGAGGGGTAGGAGGGAGGAGGCAGCTGACTGATCCACAGCTGTTCTGGGGTAAGGGTAAGGATTGGGAGGGAGGAGGCAGCTGACTGATCCACAGCTGTTCTGGGGTAAGGGTGGAGGGTGGGAGGGAGGAGGCAGCTGACTGATCCACAGCTGTTCTGGGGTAAGGGTGAGGGGTGGGAGGGAGGAGGCAGCTGACTGGTCCACAGCTGTTCTGGGGTAAGGGTGAAGGGTGGGAGGGAGGAGGCAAGTTACTGATCCACAGCTGTTCTGGGGTAAGGGTGAGGGGTAGGAGGGAGGAGGCAGCTGACTGATCAACAGCTGTTCTGGGGTTAGGGTGAAGGGTGGGAGGGAGGAGGCAGCTGACTGGTCCACAGCTGTTCTGGGGTAAGGGTGAAGGGTGGGAGGGAGGGGGCAGCTGACTGGTCCACAGCTGTTCTGGGGTAAGGGTGAGGATTGGGAGGGAGGAGACAGCTGACTGGTCCACAGCTGTTCTGGGGTAAGGGTGGAGGGTGGGAGGGAGAAGGCAGTTGACTGATCCACAGCTGTTCTGGGGTAAGGGTGAGGGGTAGGAGGGAGGAGGCAGCTGACTGATCCACAGCTGTTCTGGGGTAAGGGTAAGGATTGGGAGGGAGGATGCAGCTGACTGATCCACAGCTGTTCTGGGGTAAGGGTGGAGGGTGGGAGGGAGGAGGCAGCTGACTGATCCACAGCTGTTCTGGGGTAAGGGTGAGGGGTGGGAGGGAGGAGGCAGCTGACTGATCCACAACTGTTCTGGGGTAAGGGTGAAGGGTGGGAGGGAGGAGGCAGCTGACTGGTCCAAAGCTGTTCTGGGGTTAGGGTGAAGGGTGGGAGGGAGGAGGCAGCTGACTGATCCACAGCTGTTCTGGGGTAAGGGTGAAGGGTGGGAGGGAGGGGGCAGCTGACTGGTCCACAGCTGTTCTGGGGTAAGGGTGAGGATTGGGAGGGAGGAGGCAGCTGACTGGTCCACAGCTGTTCTGGGGTAAGGGTGGAGGGTGGGAGGGAGGAGGCAGGCTACTGATCCACAGCTGTTCTGGGGTAAGGGTGAGGGGTAGGAGGGAGGAGGCAGCTTACTGATCCACAGCTGTTCTGGGGTAAGGGTGAGGGGTAGGAGGGAGGATGCAGCTGACTGATCCACAGCTGTTCTGGGGTAAGGGTGAAGGGTGGGAGGGAGGAGGCAGGCTACTGATCCACAGCTGTTCTGGGGTAAGGGTGAGGGGTACGAGGGAGGAGGCAGGTTACTGATCCACAGCTGTTATGGGGTAAGGGTGAGGATTGGGAGGGAGGAGGCAGCTGACTGGTCCACAGCTGTTCTGGGGTAAGGGTGAGGATTGGGAGGGAGGAGGCAGCTGACTGGTCCACAGCTGTTCTGGGTGGGAGGGAGGAGGCAGGCTACTGATCCACAACTGTTCTGGGGTAAGGGTGAGGGGTAGGAGGGAGGAGGCAGCTGACTGGTCCACAGCTGTTCTGGGTTAAGGGTGAGGGGTAGGAGGGAGGAGGCAGGTTACTGATCCACAGCTGTTCTGGGGTAATGGTAAGGGTGGGAGGGAGGAGGCAGCTCACTGATCCACAGCTGTTCTGGGGTAAGGGTGAGGATTGGGAGGGAGGAGGCAGCTGACTGGTCCACAGCTGTTCTGGGGTTAGGGTGGAGGGTGGGAGGGAGGAGGCAGCTGACTGGTGCACAGCTGTTCTGGGGTAAGGGTGAGGGGTGGGAGGGAGGAGGCAGCTGACTGATCCACAGCTGTTCTGGGGTTAGGGTGAAGGGTGGGAGGGAGGAGGCAGCTGACTGGTGCACAGCTGTTCTGGGGTAAGGGTGGAGGGTGGGAGGGAGGAGGCAGCTGACTGATCCACAGCTGTTCTGGGGTAAGGGTGAAGGGTGGGAGGGAGGAGGCAGCTGACTGATCCACAGCTGTTCTGGGGTAAGGGTGAAGGGTGGGAGGGAGGAGGCAGCTGACTGGTCCAAAGCTGTTCTGGGGTTAGGGTGAAGGGTGGGAGGGAGGAGGCAGCTGACTGGTCCACAGCTGTTCTGGGGTAAGGGTGAAGGGTGGGAGGGAGGGGGCAGCTGACTGGTCCACAGCTGTTCTGGGGTAAGGGTGAGGATTGGGAGGGAGGAGACAGCTGACTGGTCCACAGCTGTTCTGGGGTAAGGGTGGAGGGTGGGAGGGAGAAGGCAGCTGACTGATCCACAGCTGTTCTGGGGTAAGGGTGAGGGGTGGGAGGGAGGAGGCAGGCTACTGATCCACAGCTGTTCTGGGGTAAGGGTGAGGATTGGGAGGGAGGAGGCAGCTGACTGGTCCATAGATGTTCTGGGGTAAGGGTGAAGGGTGGGAGGGAGGAGTCAGGCTACTGATCCACAGCTGTTCTGGGGTAAGGGTGAGGGGTACGAGGGAGGAGGCAGGTTACTGATCCACAGCTGTTATGGGGTAAGGGTGAGGATTGGGAGGGAGGAGGCAGCTGACTGGTCCACAGCTGTTCTGGGGTAAGGGTGGAGGGTGGGAGGGAGGCTGCAGCTGACTGGTCCACAGATGTTCTGGGGTAAGGGTGAAGGGTGGGAGGGAGGAGGCAGCTCACTGATCCACAGCTGTTCTGGGGTAAGGGTGGGGATTGGGAGGGAGGAGGCAGCTGACTGGTCCACAGCTGTTCTGGGGTAAGGGTGGAGGGTGGGAGGGAGGAGGCAACTGACTGATCCACAGCTGTTCTGGGGTAAGGGTGAAGGGTGGGAGGGAGGAGGCAGCTGACTGGTCCAAAGCTGTTCTGGGGTTAGGGTGAAGGGTGGGAGGGAGGAGGCAGCTCACTGATCCACAGCTGTTCTGGGGTAAGGGTGGGGATTGGGAGGGAGGAGGCAGCTGACTGGTCCACAGCTGTTCTGGGGTAAGGGTGGAGGGTGGGAGGGAGGAGGCAGCTGACTGATCCACAGCTGTTCTGGGGTAAGGGTGAGGGGTGGGAGGGAGGAGGCAGCTAACTGATCCACAGCTGATATGGGGTTAGGGTGAAGGGTGGGAGGGAGGAGGCAGCTGACTGGTGCACAGCTGTTCTGGGGTAAAGGTGAAGGGTGGGAGGGAGGAGGCAAGTTACTGATCCACAGCTGTTCTGGGGTAAGGGTGAGGGGTAGGAGGGAGGAGGCAGCTGACTGATCCACAGCTGTTCTGGGGTAAGGGTGAGGGGTGGGAGGGAGGAGGCAGCTGACTGATCCACAGCTGTTCTGGGGTAAGGGTGAAGGGTGGGAGGGAGGCTGCAGCTGACTGGTCCACAGCTGTTCTGGGGTAAGGGTGAAGGGTGGGAGGGAGGAGGCAGCTCACTGATCCACAGCTGTTCTGGGGTAAGGGTGGGGATTGGGAGGGAGGAGGCAGCTGACTGGTCCACAGCTGTTCTGGGGTAAGGGTGGAGGGTGGGAGGGAGGAGGCAGCTGACTGATCCACAGCTGTTCTGGGGTAAGGGTGAGGGGTGGGAGGGAGGAGGCAGCTGACTGATCCACAGCTGTTCTGGGGTTAGGGTGAAGGGTGGGAGGGAGGAGGCAGCTGACTGGTGCACAGCTGTTCTGGGGTAAGGGTGAAGGGTGGGAGGGAGGAGGCAAGTTACTGATCCACAGCTGTTCTGGGGTAAGGGTGAGGGGTAGGAGGGAGGAGGCAGCTGACTGATCCACAGCTGTTCTGGGGTAAGGGTGAGGGGTGGGAGGGAGGAGGCAGCTGACTGATCCACAGCTGTTCTGGGGTAAGGGTGAAGGGTGGGAGGGAGGCTGCAGCTGACTGGTCCACAGATGTTCTGGGGTAAGGGTGAAGGGTGGGAGGGAGGAGGCAGCTCACTGATCCACAGCTGTTCTGGGGTAAGGGTGGGGATTGGGAGGGAGGAGGCAGCTGACTGGTCCACAGCTGTTCTGGGGTAAGGGTGGAGGGTGGGAGGGAGGAGGCAGCTGACTGATCCACAGCTGTTCTGGGGTAAGGGTGAGGGGTGGGAGGGAGGAGGCAGCTGACTGGTCCACAGCTGTTCTGGGGTAAGGGTGAAGGGTGGGAGGGAGGAGGCAAGTTACTGATCCACAGCTGTTCTGGGGTAAGGGTGAGGGGTAGGAGGGAGGGGGCAGCTGACTGATCAACAGCTGTTCTGGGGTTAGGGTGAAGGGTGGGAGGGAGGAGGCAGCTGACTGGTCCACAGCTGTTCTGGGGTAAGGGTGAAGGGTGGGAGGGAGGGGGCAGCTGACTGGTCCACAGCTGTTCTGGGGTAAGGGTGAGGATTGGGAGGGAGGAGACAGCTGACTGGTCCACATCTGTTCTGGGGTAAGGGTGGAGGGTGGGAGGGAGAAGGCAGTTGACTGATCCACAGCTGTTCTGGGGTAAGGGTGAGGGGTAGGAGGGAGGAGGCAGCTGACTGATCCACAGCTGTTCTGGGGTAAGGGTAAGGATTGGGAGGGAGGAGGCAGCTGACTGATCCACAGTTGTTCTGGGGTAAGGGTGGAGGGTGGGAGGGAGGAGGCAGCTGGCTGATCCACAGCTGTTCTGGGGTAAGGGTGAGGGGTGGGAGGGAGGAGGCAGCTGACTGATCCACAGCTGTTCTGGGGTTAGGGTGAAGGGTGGGAGGGAGGAGGCAGCTGACTGGTCCAAAGCTGTTCTGGGGTTAGGGTGAAGGGTGGGAGGGAGGAGGCAAGTTACTGATCCACAGCTGTTCTGGGGTAAGGGTGAGGGGTAGGAGGGAGGAGGCAGCTGACTGATCCACAGCTGTTCTGGGGTAAGGGTGAGGGGTGGGAGGGAGGAGGCAGCTGACTGATCCACAGCTGTTATGGGGTAAGGGTGAGGGGTGGGAGGGAGGAGGCAGCTGACTGGTCCACAGATGTTCTGGGGTAAGGGTGAAGGGTGGGAGGGAGGAGGCAGCTCACTGATCCACAGCTGTTCTGGGGTAAGGGTGGGGATTGGGAGGGAGGAGGCAGCTGACTGGTCCACAGCTGTTCTGGGTGGGAGGGAGGAGGCATGCTACTGATCCACAGCTGTACTGGGGTAAGGGTGAGGGGTAGGAGGGAGGAGGCAGCTGACTGGTCCACAGCTGTTCTGGGGTAAGGGTGAGGGGTAGGAGGGAGGAGGCAGGTTACTGATCCACAGCTGTTCTGGGGTAAGGGTGAGGGGTGGGAGGGAGGAGGCAGCTGACTGGTCCACAGCTGTTCTGGGGTAAGGGTGAAGGGTGGGAGGGAGGAGGCAGCTGACTGGTCCACAGCTGTTCTGGGGTAAGGGTGAAGGGTGGGAGGGAGGAGGCAGGCTACTGATCCACAGCTGTTCTGGGGTAAGGGTGAGGGGTAGGAGGGAGGAGGCAGGTTACTGATCCACAGCTGTTCTGGGGTAAGGGTGAGGGGTAGGAGGGAGGATGCAGCTGACTGATCCACAGCTGTTCTGGGGTAAGGGTGAAGGGTGGGAGGGAGGAGGCAGCTCACTGATCCACAGCTGTTCTGAGATAAGGGGTAGGATGTGCAGCCTAGCACACGAGGGGGCAGGGTTCCAGAATATTCTTACGAGTTGTCCTGCCCAGTGGGCTGGAGGGTTTAGGACCCAGGGGTTGAGTGCAAGGCTGGAGGGTTTAGGACCTAGGGGTTGAGTGCAAGGCTGGAGGACTCAGGATACAGGGTTGGTGGAAAGGCTGGATGGCTCAGGACCTAGGAATTGAAAGGAAAGCTGGAGGGTTCAGGCAATGCAGGGTTTGCGAATTTTCTAAGGATACTGTACTGCCATGTGGGCCTCATGTACATCTTAATACATGGATGGTACAAGGCAGGTACAGCAAGCAATGCCCAGGTTGACTCACAACTCCTACTCCTACAGATTTTATCTTTGGTATGGGTGCTTTGATTAAAGTGTGCAAGACACAATATACGAAAGCTACGAAGTGACGGATGCAAGGTGGTGTGGAGAAAGGCGATGTGTCTGGCCATGAACTGGGACAGGTGATGGGGGGAGAGGGGATGTGTCTGGCCATGAGCTGGGACAGGTGATGGGGGGAGAGGGGATGTGTCTGGCCATGAGCTGGGACAGGTGATGGGGGCAGGGCATTGATGTGCATTTATTTGGTGCATTTATTTGGTGCTTACTGGCGGGAACGTGGACTTGAGCTTGCAAGATGATAGGCCTCTTGGTTGGAGACTTGGGATGTTGGTTGATCTTCTGAAAATAGGGAAGAAAGGTACAGTAAGTAGGTGGAGAGCTGGCCAGATGTGGAGTGAAAGGATATGAAGCAGCTGACCAAAATGCAAAAAATGTAAATGGCCCTGGGCTGGCAGGTGCAGAGGTGAGGAGGGTAAGGGTGAGGGTTGGGAGGGAGGATGCAGCTGACTGATCCATACCTGTTCTGGCTGGGACAGGTGGTGGGGGAAGAGGGGATGTGTCTGGCCATGAGCTGGTGCAGGTGGTGGGGGGAGAGGGGATGTGTCTGGCCATGGGCTGGGACAGGTGATGGGGGGAGAGGGGACGTGTCTACAGCTGTTCTGGGGTAAGGGTGAGGATTGGGAGGGAGGAGGCAGCTGACTGGTCCACAGCTGTTCTGGGGTAAGGGTGAAGGGTGGGAGGGAGAAGGCAGCTGACTGATCCACAGTTGTTCTGGGGTAAGGGTGAGGGGTAGGAGGGAGGAGGCAGCTGACTGATCCACAGCTGTTCTGGGGTAAGGGTAAGGATTGGGAGGGAGGAGGCAGCTGACTGATCCACAGCTGTTCTGGGGTAAGGGTGGAGGGTGGGAGGGAGGAGGCAGCTGACTGATCCACAGCTGTTCTGGGGTAAGGGTGAGGGGTGGGAGGGAGGAGGCAGCTGACTGGTCCACAGCTGTTCTGGGGTAAGGGTGAAGGGTGGGAGGGAGGAGGCAAGTTACTGATCCACAGCTGTTCTGGGGTAAGGGTGAGGGGTAGGAGGGAGGAGGCAGCTGACTGATCAACAGCTGTTCTGGGGTTAGGGTGAAGGGTGGGAGGGAGGAGGCAGCTGACTGGTCCACAGCTGTTCGGGGGTAAGGGTGAAGGGTGGGAGGGAGGGGGCAGCTGACTGGTCCACAGCTGTTCTGGGGTAAGGGTGAGGATTGGGAGGGAGGAGACAGCTGACTGGTCCACAGCTGTTCTGGGGTAAGGGTGGAGGGTGGGAGGGAGAAGGCAGTTGACTGATCCACAGCTGTTCTGGGGTAAGGGTGAGGGGTAGGAGGGAGGAGGCAGCTGACTGATCCACAGCTGTTCTGGGGTAAGGGTAAGGATTGGGAGGGAGGAGGCAGCTGACTGATCCACAGCTGTTCTGGGGTAAGGGTGGAGGGTGGGAGGGAGGAGGCAGCTGACTGATCCACAGCTGTTCTGGGGTAAGGGTGAGGGGTGGGAGGGAGGAGGCAGCTGACTGATCCACAGCTGTTCTGGGGTAAGGGTGAAGGGTGGGAGGGAGGAGGCAGCTGACTGGTCCAAAGCTGTTCTGGGGTTAGGGTGAAGGGTGGGAGGGAGGAGGCAGCTGACTGGTCCACAGCTGTTCTGGGGTAAGGATGAAGGGTGGGAGGGAGGGGGCACCTGACTGGTCCACAGCTGTTCTGGGGTAAGGGTGAGGATTGGGAGGGAGGAGGCAGCTGACTGGTCCACAGCTGTTCTGGGGTAAGGGTGGAGGGTGGGAGGGAGGAGGCAGGCTACTGATCCACAGCTGTTCTGGGGTAAGGGTGAGGGGTAGGAGGGAGGAGGCAGGTTACTGATCCACAGCTGTTCTGGGGTAAGGGTGAGGGGTAGGAGGGAGGATGCAGCTGACTGATCCACAGCTGTTCTGGGGTAAGGGTGAAGGGTGGGAGGGAGGAGGCAGGCTACTGATCCACAGCTGTTCTGGGGTAAGGGTGAGGGGTACGAGGGAGGAGGCAGGTTACTGATCCACAGCTGTTATGGGGTAAGGGTGAGGATTGGGAGGGAGGAGGCAGCTGACTGGTCCACAGCTGTTCTGGGGTAAGGGTGGAGGGTGGGAGGGAGGAGGCAGCTGACTGGTCCACAGATGTTCTGGGGTAAGGGTGAAGGGTGGGAGGGAGGAGGCAGCTCACTGATCCACAGCAGTTCTGGGGTAAGGGTGAGGATTGGGAGGGAGGAGGCAGCTGACTGGTCCACAGCTGTTCTGGGTGGGAGGGAGGAGGCAGGCTACTGATCCACAACTGTTCTGGGGTAAGGGTGAGGGGTAGGAGGGAGGAGGCAGCTGACTGGTCCACAGCTGTTCTGGGTTAAGGGTGAGGGGTAGGAGGGAGGAGGCAGGTTACTGATCCACAGCTGTTCTGGGGTAAGGGTGAGGGGTAGGAGGGAGGAGGCAGGTTACTGATCCACAGCTGTTCTGGGGTAAGGGTGAGGGGTGGGAGGGAGGAGGCAGCTGACTGGTCCACAGCTGTTCTGGGGTAAGGGTGAAGGGTGGGAGGGAGGAGGCAGCTGACTGGTCCACAGCTGTTCTGGGGTAAGGGTGAAGGGTGGGAGGGAGGAGGCAGGCTACTGATCCACAGCTGTTCTGGGGTAAGGGTGAGGGGTAGGAGGGAGGAGGCAGGTTACTGATCCACAGCTGTTCTGGGGTAAGGGTGAGGGGTAGGAGGGAGGATGCAGCTGACTGATCCACAGCTGTTCTGGGGTAAGGGTGAAGGGTGGGAGGGAGGAGGCAGCTCACTGATCCACAGCTGTTCTGAGATAAGGGGTAGGATGTGCAGCCTAGCACACGAGGGGGCAGGGTTCCAGAATATTCTTACGAGTTGTCCTGCCCAGTGGGCTGGAGGGTTTAGGACCCAGGGGTTGAGTGCAAGGCTGGAGGGTTTAGGACCTAGGGGTTGAGTGCAAGGCTGGAGGACTCAGGATACAGGGTTGGTGGAAAGGCTGGATGGCTCAGGACCTAGGAATTGAAAGGAAAGCTGGAGGGTTCAGGCAATGCAGGGTTTGCGAATTTTCTAAGGATACTGTACTGCCATGTGGGCCTCATGTACATCTTAATACATGGATGGTACAAGGCAGGTACAGCAAGCAATGCCCAGGTTGACTCACAACTCCTACTCCTACAGATTTTATCTTTGGTATGGGTGCTTTGATTAAAGTGTGCAAGACACAATATACGAAAGCTACGAAGTGACGGATGCAAGGTGGTGTGGAGAAAGGCGATGTGTCTGGCCATGAACTGGGACAGGTGATGGGGGGAGAGGGGATGTGTCTGGCCATGAGCTGGGACAGGTGATGGGGGGAGAGGGGATGTGTCTGGCCATGAGCTGGGACAGGTGATGGGGGCAGGGCATTGATGTGCATTTATTTGGTGCATTTATTTGGTGCTTACTGGCGGGAACGTGGACTTGAGCTTGCAAGATGATAGGCCTCTTGGTTGGAGACTTGGGATGTTGGTTGATCTTCTGAAAATAGGGAAGAAAGGTACAGTAAGTAGGTGGAGAGCTGGCCAGATGTGGAGTGAAAGGATATGAAGCAGCTGACCAAAATGCAAAAAATGTAAATGGCCCTGGGCTGGCAGGTGCAGAGGTGAGGAGGGTAAGGGTGAGGGTTGGGAGGGAGGATGCAGCTGACTGATCCATACCTGTTCTGGCTGGGACAGGTGGTGGGGGAAGAGGGGATGTGTCTGGCCATGAGCTGGTGCAGGTGGTGGGGGGAGAGGGGATGTGTCTGGCCATGGGCTGGGACAGGTGATGGGGGGAGAGGGGACGTGTCTACAGCTGTTCTGGGGTAAGGGTGAGGATTGGGAGGGAGGAGGCAGCTGACTGGTCCACAGCTGTTCTGGGGTAAGGGTGAAGGGTGGGAGGGAGAAGGCAGCTGACTGATCCACAGTTGTTCTGGGGTAAGGGTGAGGGGTAGGAGGGAGGAGGCAGCTGACTGATCCACAGCTGTTCTGGGGTAAGGGTAAGGATTGGGAGGGAGGAGGCAGCTGACTGATCCACAGCTGTTCTGGGGTAAGGGTGGAGGGTGGGAGGGAGGAGGCAGCTGACTGATCCACAGCTGTTCTGGGGTAAGGGTGAGGGGTGGGAGGGAGGAGGCAGCTGACTGGTCCACAGCTGTTCTGGGGTAAGGGTGAAGGGTGGGAGGGAGGAGGCAAGTTACTGATCCACAGCTGTTCTGGGGTAAGGGTGAGGGGTAGGAGGGAGGAGGCAGCTGACTGATCAACAGCTGTTCTGGGGTTAGGGTGAAGGGTGGGAGGGAGGAGGCAGCTGACTGGTCCACAGCTGTTCTGGGGTAAGGGTGAAGGGTGGGAGGGAGGGGGCAGCTGACTGGTCCACAGCTGTTCTGGGGTAAGGGTGAGGATTGGGAGGGAGGAGACAGCTGACTGGTCCACAGCTGTTCTGGGGTAAGGGTGGAGGGTGGGAGGGAGAAGGCAGTTGACTGATCCACAGCTGTTCTGGGGTAAGGGTGAGGGGTAGGAGGGAGGAGGCAGCTGACTGATCCACAGCTGTTCTGGGGTAAGGGTAAGGATTGGGAGGGAGGAGGCAGCTGACTGATCCACAGCTGTTCTGGGGTAAGGGTGGAGGGTGGGAGGGAGGAGGCAGCTGACTGATCCACAGCTGTTCTGGGGTAAGGGTGAGGGGTGGGAGGGAGGAGGCAGCTGACTGATCCACAGCTGTTCTGGGGTAAGGGTGAAGGGTGGGAGGGAGGAGGCAGCTGACTGGTCCAAAGCTGTTCTGGGGTTAGGGTGAAGGGTGGGAGGGAGGAGGCAGCTGACTGGTCCACAGCTGTTCTGGGGTAAGGATGAAGGGTGGGAGGGAGGGGGCACCTGACTGGTCCACAGCTGTTCTGGGGTAAGGGTGAGGGTTGGGAGGGAGGAGGCAGCTGACTGGTCCACAGCTGTTCTGGGGTAAGGGTGGAGGGTGGGAGGGAGGAGGCAGGCTACTGATCCACAGCTGTTCTGGGGTAAGGGTGAGGGGTAGGAGGGAGGAGGCAGGTTACTGATCCACAGCTGTTCTGGGGTAAGGGTGAGGGGTAGGAGGGAGGATGCAGCTGACTGATCCACAGCTGTTCTGGGGTAAGGGTGAAGGGTGGGAGGGAGGAGGCAGGCTACTGATCCACAGCTGTTCTGGGGTAAGGGTGAGGGGTACGAGGGAGGAGGCAGGTTACTGATCCACAGCTGTTATGGGGTAAGGGTGAGGATTGGGAGGGAGGAGGCAGCTGACTGGTCCACAGCTGTTCTGGGGTAAGGGTGGAGGGTGGGAGGGAGGAGGCAGCTGACTGGTCCACAGATGTTCTGGGGTAAGGGTGAAGGGTGGGAGGGAGGAGGCAGCTCACTGATCCACAGCAGTTCTGGGGTAAGGGTGAGGATTGGGAGGGAGGAGGCAGCTGACTGGTCCACAGCTGTTCTGGGTGGGAGGGAGGAGGCAGGCTACTGATCCACAACTGTTCTGGGGTAAGGGTGAGGGGTAGGAGGGAGGAGGCAGCTGACTGGTCCACAGCTGTTCTGGGTTAAGGGTGAGGGGTAGGAGGGAGGAGGCAGGTTACTGATCCACAGCTGTTCTGGGGTAATGCTAAGGGTGGGAGGGAGGAGGCAGCTCACTGATCCACAGCTGTTCTGGGGTAAGGGTGAGGATTGGGAGGGAGGAGGCAGCTGACTGGTCCACAGCTGTTCTGGGGTAAGGGTGGAGGGTGGGAGGGAGGAGGCAGCTGACTGATCCACGGCTGTTCTGGGGTAAGGGTGAGGGGTGGGAGGGAGGAGGCAGCTGACTGATCCACAGCTGTTCTGGGGTTAGGGTGAAGGGTGGGAGGGAGGAGGCAGCTGACTCGTGCACAGCTGTTCTGGGGTAAGGGTGAAGGGTGGGAGGGAGGAGGCAAGTTACTGATCCACAGCTGTTCTGGGGTAAGGGTGAGGGGTAGGAGGGAGGAGGCAGCTGACTGATCCACAGCTGTTCTGGGGTAAGGGTGAGGGGTGGGAGGGAGGAGGCAGCTGACTGATCCGCAGCTGTTCTGGGGTAAGGGTGAAGGGTGGGAGGGAGGCTGCAGCTGACTGGTCCACAGCTGTTCTGGGGTAAGGGTGGAGGGTGGGAGGGAGGAGGCAGCTGACTGATCCACAGCTGTTCTGGGGTAAGGGTGAAGGGTGGGAGGGAGGAGGCAGCTGACTGATCCACAGCTGTTCTGGGGTAAGGGTAAAGGGTGGGAGGGAGGAGGCAGCTGACTGGTCCAAAGCTGTTCTGGGGTTAGGGTGAAGGGTGGGAGGGAGGAGGCAGCTGACTGGTCCACAGCTGTTCTGGGGTAAGGGTGAAGGGTGGGAGGGAGGGGGCAGCTGACTGGTCCACAGCTGTTCTGGGGTAAGGGTGAGGATTGGGAGGGAGGAGACAGCTGACTGGTCCACAGCTGTTCTGGGGTAAGGGTGGAGGGTGGGAGGGAGAAGGCAGCTGACTGATCCACAGCTGTTCTGGGGTAAGGGTGAGGGGTGGGAGGGAGGAGGCAGGCTACTGATCCACAGCTGTTCTGGGGTAAGGGTGAGGATTGGGAGGGAGGAGGCAGCTGACTGGTCCATAGATGTTCTGGGGTAAGGGTGAAGGGTGGGAGGGAGGAGTCAGGCTACTGATCCACAGCTGTTCTGGGGTAAGGGTGAGGGGTACGAGGGAGGAGGCAGGTTACTGATCCACAGCTGTTATGGGGTAAGGGTGAGGATTGGGAGGGAGGAGGCAGCTGACTGGTCCACAGCTGTTCTGGGGTAAGGGTGGAGGGTGGGAGGGAGGCTGCAGCTGACTGGTCCACAGATGTTCTGGGGTAAGGGTGAAGGGTGGGAGGGAGGAGGCAGCTCACTGATCCACAGCTGTTCTGGGGTAAGGGTGGGGATTGGGAGGGAGGAGGCAGCTGACTGGTCCACAGCTGTTCTGGGGTAAGGGTGGAGGGTGGGAGGGAGGAGGCAACTGACTGATCCACAGCTGTTCTGGGGTAAGGGTGAAGGGTGGGAGGGAGGAGGCAGCTGACTTGTCCAAAGCTGTTCTGGGGTTAGGGTGAAGGGTGGGAGGGAGGAGGCAGCTCACTGATCCACAGCTGTTCTGGGGTAAGGGTGGGGATTGGGAGGGAGGAGGCAGCTGACTGGTCCACAGCTGTTCTGGGGTAAGGGTGGAGGGTGGGAGGGAGGAGGCAGCTGACTGATCCACAGCTGTTCTGGGGTAAGGGTGAGGGGTGGGAGGGAGGAGGCAGCTAACTGATCCACAGCTGTTCTGGGGTTAGGGTGAAGGGTGGGAGGGAGGAGGCAGCTGACTGGTGCACAGCTGTTCTGGGGTAAAGGTGAAGGGTGGGAGGGAGGAGGCAAGTTACTGATCCACAGCTGTTCTGGGGTAAGGGTGAGGGGTAGGAGGGAGGAGGCAGCTGACTGATCCACAGCTGTTCTGGGGTAAGGGTGAGGGGTGGGAGGGAGGAGGCAGCTGACTGATCCACAGCTGTTCTGGGGTAAGGGTGAAGGGTGGGAGGGAGGCTGCAGCTGACTGGTCCACAGCTGTTCTGGGGTAAGGGTGAAGGGTGGGAGGGAGGAGGCAGCTCACTGATCCACAGCTGTTCTGGGGTAAGGTTGGGGATTGGGAGGGAGGAGGCAGCTGACTGGTCCACAGCTGTTCTGGGGTAAGGGTGGAGGGTGGGAGGGAGGAGGCAGCTGACTGATCCACAGCTGTTCTGGGGTAAGGGTGAGGGGTGGGAGGGAGGAGGCAGCTGACTGATCCACAGCTGTTCTGGGGTTAGGGTGAAGGGTGGGAGGGAGGAGGCAGCTGACTGGTGCACAGCTGTTCTGGGGTAAGGGTGAAGGGTGGGAGGGAGGAGGCAAGTTACTGATCCACAGCTGTTCTGGGGTAAGGGTGAGGGGGAGGAGGGAGGAGGCAGCTGACTGATCCACAGCTGTTCTGGGGTAAGGGTGAGGGGTGGGAGGGAGGAGGCAGCTGACTGATCCACAGCTGTTCTGGGGTAAGGGTGAAGGGTGGGAGGGAGGCTGCAGCTGACTGGTCCACAGATGTTCTGGGGTAAGGGTGAAGGGTGGGAGGGAGGAGGCAGCTCACTGATCCACAGCTGTTCTGGGGTAAGGGTGGGGATTGGGAGGGAGGAGGCAGCTGACTGGTCCACAGCTGTTCTGGGGTAAGGGTGGAGGGTGGGAGGGAGGAGGCAGCTGACTGATCCACAGCTGTTCTGGGGTAAGGGTGAGGGGTGGGAGGGAGGAGGCAGCTGACTGGTCCACAGCTGTTCTGGGGTAAGGGTGAAGGGTGGGAGGGAGGAGGCAAGTTACTGATCCACAGCTGTTCTGGGGTAAGGGTGAGGGGTAGGAGGGAGGAGGCAGCTGACTGATCAACAGCTGTTCTGGGGTTAGGGTGAAGGGTGGGAGGGAGGAGGCAGCTGACTGGTCCACAGCTGTTCTGGGGTAAGGGTGAAGGGTGGGAGGGAGGGGGCAGCTGACTGGTCCACAGCTGTTCTGGGGTAAGGGTGAGGATTGGGAGGGAGGAGACAGCTGACTGGTCCACAGCTGTTCTGGGGTAAGGGTGGAGGGTGGGAGGGAGAAGGCAGTTGACTGATCCACAGCTGTTCTGGGGTAAGGGTGAGGGGTAGGAGGGAGGAGGCAGCTGACTGATCCACAGCTGTTCTGGGGTAAGGGTAAGGATTGGGAGGGAGGAGGCAGCTGACTGATCCACAGCTGTTCTGGGGTAAGGGTGGAGGGTGGGAGGGAGGAGGCAGCTGACTGATCCACAGCTGTTCTGGGGTAAGGGTGAGGGGTGGGAGGGAGGAGGCAGCTGACTGATCCACAGCTGTTCTGGGGTAAGGGTGAAGGGTGGGAGGGAGGAGGCAGCTGACTGGTCCAAAGCTGTTCTGGGGTTAGGGTGAAGGGTGGGAGGGAGGAGGCAAGTTACTGATCCACAGCTGTTCTGGGGTAAGGGTGAGGGGTAGGAGGGAGGAGGCAGCTGACTGATCCACAGCTGTTCTGGGGTAAGGGTGAGGGGTGGGAGGGAGGAGGCAGCTGACTGATCCACAGCTGTTATGGGGTAAGGGTGAAGGGTGGGAGGGAGGCTGCAGCTGACTGGTCCACAGATGTTCTGGGGTAAGGGTGAAGGGTGGGAGGGAGGAGGCAGCTCACTGATCCACAGCTGTTCTGGGGTAAGGGTGGGGATTGGGAGGGAGGAGGCAGCTGACTGGTCCACAGCTGTTCTGGGTGGGAGGGAGGAGGCATGCTACTGATCCACAGCTGTTCTGGGGTAAGGGTGAGGGGTAGGAGGGAGGAGGCAGCTGACTGGTCCACAGCTGTTCTGGGGTAAGGGTGAGGGGTAGGAGGGAGGAGGCAGGTTACTGATCCACAGCTGTTCTGGGGTAAGGGTGAGGGGTGGGAGGGAGGAGGCAGCTGACTGGTCCACAGCTGTTCTGGGGTAAGGGTGAAGGGTGGGAGGGAGGAGGCAGCTGACTGGTCCACAGCTGTTCTGGGGTAAGGGTGAAGGGTGGGAGGGAGGAGGCAGGCTACTGATCCACAGCTGTTCTGGGGTAAGGGTGAGGGGTAGGAGGGAGGAGGCAGGTTACTGATCCACAGCTGTTCTGGGGTAAGGGTGGGGGGTAGGAGGGAGGATGCAGCTGACTGATCCACAGCTGTTCTGGGGTAAGGGTGAAGGGTGGGAGGGAGGAGGCAGCTCACTGATCCACAGCTGTTCTGAGATAAGGGGTAGGATGTGCAGCCTAGCACACGAGGGGGCAGGGTTCCAGAATATTCTTACGAGTTGTCCTGCCCAGTGGGCTGGAGGGTTTAGGACCCAGGGGTTGAGTGCAAGGCTGGAGGGTTTAGGACCTAGGGGTTGAGTGCAAGGCTGGAGGACTCAGGATACAGGGTTGGTGGAAAGGCTGGATGGCTCAGGACCTAGGAATTGAAAGGAAAGCTGGAGGGTTCAGGCAATGCAGGGTTTGCGAATTTTCTAAGGATACTGTACTGCCATGTGGGCCTCATGTACATCTTAATACATGGATGGTACAAGGCAGGTACAGCAAGCAATGCCCAGGTTGACTCACAACTCCTACTCCTACAGATTTTATCTTTGGTATGGGTGCTTTGATTAAAGTGTGCAAGACACAATATACGAAAGCTACGAAGTGACGGATGCAAGGTGGTGTGGAGAAAGGCGATGTGTCTGGCCATGAACTGGGACAGGTGATGGGGGGAGAGGGGATGTGTCTGGCCATGAGCTGGGACAGGTGATGGGGGGAGAGGGGATGTGTCTGGCCATGAGCTGGGACAGGTGATGGGGGCAGGGCATTGATGTGCATTTATTTGGTGCATTTATTTGGTGCTTACTGGCGGGAACGTGGACTTGAGCTTGCAAGATGATAGGCCTCTTGGTTGGAGACTTGGGATGTTGGTTGATCTTCTGAAAATAGGGAAGAAAGGTACAGTAAGTAGGTGGAGAGCTGGCCAGATGTGGAGTGAAAGGATATGAAGCAGCTGACCAAAATGCCAAAAATGTAAATGCCCCTGGGCTGGCAGGTGCAGAGGTGAGGAGGGTAAGGGTGAGGGTTGGGAGGGAGGATGCAGCTGACTGATCCATACCTGTTCTGGCTGGGACAGGTGGTGGGGGAAGAGGGGATGTGTCTGGCCATGGGCTGGGACAGGTGATGGGGGGAGAGGGGACGTGTCTACAGCTGTTCTGGGGTAAGGGTGAGGATTGGGAGGGAGGAGGCAGCTGACTGGTCCACAGCTGTTCTGGGGTAAGGGTGAAGGGTGGGAGGGAGAAGGCAGCTGACTGATCCACAGCTGTTCTGGGGTAAGGGTGAGGGGTAGGAGGGAGGAGGCAGCTGACTGATCCACAGCTGTTCTGGGGTAAGGGTAAGGATTGGGAGGGAGGAGGCAGCTGACTGATCCACAGCTGTTCTGGGGTAAGGGTGGAGGGTGGGAGGGAGGAGGCAGCTGACTGATCCACAGCTGTTCTGGGGTAAGGGTGAAGGGTGGGAGGGAGGAGGCAGCTGACTGGTCCAAAGCTGTTCTGGGGTTAGGGTGAAGGGTGGGAGGTAGGAGGCAGCTGACTGGTCCACAGCTGTTCTGGGGTAAGGGTGAGGGGTGGGAGGGAGGGGGCAGCTGACTGGTCCACAGCTGTTCTGGGGTAAGGGTGAGGATTGGGAGGGAGGAGGCAGCTGACTGGTCCACAGCTGTTCTGGGGTAAGGGTGGAGGGTGGGAGGGAGGAGGCAGGCTACTGATCCACAGCTGTTCTGGGGTAAGGGTGAGGGGTAGGAGGGAGGAGGCAGGTTACTGATCCACAGCTGTTCTGGGGTAAGGGTGAGGGGTAGGAGGGAGGATGCAGCTGACTGATCCACAGCTGTTCTGGGGTAAGGGTGAAGGGTGGGAGGGAGGAGGCAGGCTACTGATCCACAGCTGTTCTGGGTGGGAGGGAGGAGGCAGGCTACTGATCCACAACTGTTCTGGGGTAAGGGTGAGGGGTAGGAGGGAGGAGGCAGCTGACTGGTCCACAGCTGTTCTGGGTTAAGGGTGAGGGGTAGGAGGGAGGAGGCAGGTTACTGATCCACAGCTGTTCTGGGGTAATGGTAAGGGTGGGAGGGAGGAGGCAGCTCACTGATCCACAGCTGTTCTGGGGTAAGGGTGAGGATTGGGAGGGAGGAGGCAGCTGACTGGTCCACAGCTGTTCTGGGGTTAGGGTGGAGGGTGGGAGGGAGGAGGCAGCTGACTGGTGCACAGCTGTTCTGGGGTAAGGGTGAGGGGTGGGAGGGAGGAGGCAGCTGACTGATCCACAGCTGTTCTGGGGTTAGGGTGAAGGGTGGGAGGGAGGAGGCAGCTGACTCGTGCACAGCTGTTCTGGGGTAAGGGTGGAGGGTGGGAGGGAGGAGGCAGCTGACTGATCCACAGCTGTTCTGGGGTAAGGGTGAAGGGTGGGAGGGAGGAGGCAGCTGACTGATCCACAGCTGTTCTGGGGTAAGGGTGAAGGGTGGGAGGGAGGAGGCAGCTGACTGGTCCAAAGCTGTTCTGGGGTTAGGGTGAAGGGTGGGAGGGAGGAGGCAGCTGACTGGTCCACAGCTGTTCTGGGGTAAGGGTGAAGGGTGGGAGGGAGGGGGCAGCTGACTGGTCCACAGCTGTTCTGGGGTAAGGGTGAGGATTGGGAGGGAGGAGACAGCTGACTGATCCACAGCTGTTCTGGGGTAAGGGTGGAGGGTGGGAGGGAGAAGGCAGCTGACTGATCCACAGCTGTTCTGGGGTAAGGGTGAGGGGTGGGAGGGAGGAGGCAGGCTACTGATCCACAGCTGTTCTGGGGTAAGGGTGAGGATTGGGAGGGAGGAGGCAGCTGACTGGTCCATAGATGTTCTGGGGTAAGGGTGAAGGGTGGGAGGGAGGAGTCAGGCTACTGATCCACAGCTGTTCTGGGGTAAGGGTGAGGGGTACGAGGGAGGAGGCAGGTTACTGATCCACAGCTGTTATGGGGTAAGGGTGAGGATTGGGAGGGAGGAGGCAGCTGACTGGTCCACAGCTGTTCTGGGGTAAGGGTGGAGGGTGGGAGGGAGGCTGCAGCTGACTGGTCCACAGATGTTCTGGGGTAAGGGTGAAGGGTGGGAGGGAGGAGGCAGCTCACTGATCCACAGCTGTTCTGGGGTAAGGGTGGGGATTGGGAGGGAGGAGGCAGCTGACTGGTCCACAGCTGTTCTGGGGTAAGGGTGGAGGGTGGGAGGGAGGAGGCAACTGACTGATCCACAGCTGTTCTGGGGTAAGGGTGAAGGGTGGGAGGGAGGAGGCAGCTGACTGGTCCAAAGCTGTTCTGGGGTTAGGGTGAAGGGTGGGAGGGAGGAGGCAGCTCACTGATCCACAGCTGTTCTGGGGTAAGGGTGGGGATTGGGAGGGAGGAGGCAGCTGACTGGTCCACAGCTGTTCTGGGGTAAGGGTGGAGGGTGGGAGGGAGGAGGCAGCTGACTGATCCACAGCTGTTCTGGGGTAAGGGTGAGGGGTGGGAGGGAGGAGGCAGCTAACTGATCCACAGCTGTTCTGGGGTTAGGGTGAAGGGTGGGAGGGAGGAGGCAGCTGACTGGTGCACAGCTGTTCTGGGGTAAAGGTGAAGGGTGGGAGGGAGGAGGCAAGTTACTGATCCACAGCTGTTCTGGGGTAAGGGTGAGGGGTAGGAGGGAGGAGGCAGCTGACTGATCCACAGCTGTTCTGGGGTAAGGGTGAGGGGTGGGAGGGAGGAGGCAGCTGACTGATCCACAGCTGTTCTGGGGTAAGGGTGAAGGGTGGGAGGGAGGCTGCAGCTGACTGGTCCACAGCTGTTCTGGGGTAAGGGTGAAGGGTGGGAGGGAGGAGGCAGCTCACTGGTCCACAGCTGTTCTGGGGTAAGGGTGGGGATTGGGAGGGAGGAGGCAGCTGACTGGTCCACAGCTGTTCTGGGGTAAGGGTGGAGGGTGGGAGGGAGGAGGCAGCTGACTGATCCACAGCTGTTCTGGGGTAAGGGTGAGGGGTGGGAGGGAGGAGGCAGCTGACTGATCCACAGCTGTTCTGGGGTTAGGGTGAAGGGTGGGAGGGAGGAGGCAGCTGACTGGTGCACAGCTGTTCTGGGGTAAGGGTGAAGGGTGGGAGGGAGGAGGCAAGTTACTGATCCACAGCTGTTCTGGGGTAAGGGTGAGGGGTAGGAGGGAGGAGGCAGCTGACTGATCCACAGCTGTTCTGGGGTAAGGGTGAGGGGTGGGAGGGAGGAGGCAGCTGACTGATCCACAGCTGTTCTGGGGTAAGGGTGAAGGGTGGGAGGGAGGCTGCAGCTGACTGGTCCACAGATGTTCTGGGGTAAGGGTGAAGGGTGGGAGGGAGGAGGCAGCTCACTGATCCACAGCTGTTCTGGGGTAAGGGTGGGGATTGGGAGGGAGGAGGCAGCTGACTGGTCCACAGCTGTTCTGGGGTAAGGGTGGAGGGTGGGAGGGAGGAGGCAGCTGACTGATCCACAGCTGTTCTGGGGTAAGGGTGAGGGGTGGGAGGGAGGAGGCAGCTGACTAGTCCACAGCTGTTCTGGGGTAAGGGTGAAGGGTGGGAGGGAGGAGGCAAGTTACTGATCCACAGCTGTTCTGGGGTAAGGGTGAGGGGTAGGAGGGAGGAGGCAGCTGACTGATCAACAGCTGTTCTGGGGTTAGGGTGAAGGGTGGGAGGGAGGAGGCAGCTGACTGGTCCACAGCTGTTCTGGGGTAAGGGTGAAGGGTGGGAGGGAGGGGGCAGCTGACTGGTCCACAGCTGTTCTGGGGTAAGGGTGAGGATTGGGAGGGAGGAGACAGCTGACTGGTCCACAGCTGTTCTGGGGTAAGGGTGGAGGGTGGGAGGGAGAAGGCAGTTGACTGATCCACAGCTGTTCTGGGGTAAGGGTGAGGGGTAGGAGGGAGGAGGCAGCTGACTGATCCACAGCTGTTCTGGGGTAAGGGTAAGGATTGGGAGGGAGGAGGCAGCTGACTGATCCACAGCTGTTCTGGGGTAAGGGTGGAGGGTGGGAGGGAGGAGGCAGCTGACTGATCCACAGCTGTTCTGGGGTAAGGGTGAGGGGTGGGAGGGAGGAGGCAGCTGACTGATCCACAGCTGTTCTGGGGTAAGGGTGAAGGGTGGGAGGGAGGAGGCAGCTGACTGGTCCAAAGCTGTTCTGGGGTTAGGGTGAAGGGTGGGAGGGAGGAGGCAAGTTACTGATCCACAGCTGTTCTGGGGTAAGGGTGAGGGGTAGGAGGGAGGAGGCAGCTGACTGATCCACAGCTGTTCTGGGGTAAGGGTGAGGGGTGGGAGGGAGGAGGCAGCTGACTGATCCACAGCTGTTATGGGGTAAGGGTGAAGGGTGGGAGGGAGGATGCAGCTGACTGGTCCACAGATGTTCTGGGGTAAGGGTGAAGGGTGGGAGGGAGGAGGCAGCTCACTGATCCACAGCTGTTCTGGGGTAAGGGTGGGGATTGGGAGGGAGGAGGCAGCTGACTGGTCCACAGCTGTTCTGGGTGGGAGGGAGGAGGCATGCTACTGATCCACAGCTGTTCTGGGGTAAGGGTGAGGGGTAGGAGGGAGGAGGCAGCTGACTGGTCCACAGCTGTTCTGGGGTAAGGGTGAGGGGTAGGAGGGAGGAGGCAGGTTACTGATCCACAGCTGTTCTGGGGTAAGGGTGAGGGGTGGGAGGGAGGAGGCAGCTGACTGGTCCACAGCTGTTCTGGGGTAAGGGTGAAGGGTGGGAGGGAGGAGGCAGCTGACTGGTCCACAGCTGTTCTGGGGTAAGGGTGAAGGGTGGGAGGGAGGAGGCAGGCTACTGATCCACAGCTGTTCTGGGGTAAGGGTGAGGGGTAGGAGGGAGGAGGCAGGTTACTGATCCACAGCTGTTCTGGGGTAAGGGTGAGGGGTAGGAGGGAGGATGCAGCTGACTGATCCACAGCTGTTCTGGGGTAAGGGTGAAGGGTGGGAGGGAGGAGGCAGCTCACTGATCCACAGCTGTTCTGAGATAAGGGGTAGGATGTGCAGCCTAGCACACGAGGGGGCAGGGTTCCAGAATATTCTTACGAGTTGTCCTGCCCAGTGGGCTGGAGGGTTTAGGACCCAGGGGTTGAGTGCAAGGCTGGAGGGTTTAGGACCTAGGGGTTGAGTGCAAGGCTGGAGGACTCAGGATACAGGGTTGGTGGAAAGGCTGGATGGCTCAGGACCTAGGAATTGAAAGGAAAGCTGGAGGGTTCAGGCAATGCAGGGTTTGCGAATTTTCTAAGGATACTGTACTGCCATGTGGGCCTCATGTACATCTTAATACATGGATGGTACAAGGCAGGTACAGCAAGCAATGCCCAGGTTGACTCACAACTCCTACTCCTACAGATTTTATCTTTGGTATGGGTGCTTTGATTAAAGTGTGCAAGACACAATATACGAAAGCTACGAAGTGACGGATGCAAGGTGGTGTGGAGAAAGGCGATGTGTCTGGCCATGAACTGGGACAGGTGATGGGGGGAGAGGGGATGTGTCTGGCCATGAGCTGGGACAGGTGATGGGGGGAGAGGGGATGTGTCTGGCCATGAGCTGGGACAGGTGATGGGGGCAGGGCATTGATGTGCATTTATTTGGTGCATTTATTTGGTGCTTACTGGCGGGAACGTGGACTTGAGCTTGCAAGATGATAGGCCTCTTGGTTGGAGACTTGGGATGTTGGTTGATCTTCTGAAAATAGGGAAGAAAGGTACAGTAAGTAGGTGGAGAGCTGGCCAGATGTGGAGTGAAAGGATATGAAGCAGCTGACCAAAATGCCAAAAATGTAAATGGCCCTGGGCTGGCAGGTGCAGAGGTGAGGAGGGTAAGGGTGAGGGTTGGGAGGGAGGATGCAGCTGACTGATCCATACCTGTTCTGGCTGGGACAGGTGGTGGGGGAAGAGGGGATGTGTCTGGCCATGAGCTGGTGCAGGTGGTGGGGGGAGAGGGGATGTGTCTGGCCATGGGCTGGGACAGGTGATGGGGGGAGAGGGGACGTGTCTACAGCTGTTCTGGGGTAAGGGTGAGGATTGGGAGGGAGGAGGCAGCTGACTGGTCCACAGCTGTTCTGGGGTAAGGGTGAAGGGTGGGAGGGAGAAGGCAGCTGACTGATCCACAGCTGTTCTGGGGTAAGGGTGAGGGGTAGGAGGGAGGAGGCAGCTGACTGATCCACAGCTGTTCTGGGGTAAGGGTAAGGATTGGGAGGGAGGAGGCAGCTGACTGATCCACAGCTGTTCTGGGGTAAGGGTGGAGGGTGGGAGGGAGGAGGCAGCTGACTGATCCACAGCTGTTCTGGGGTAAGGGTGAGGGGTGGGAGGGAGGAGGCAGCTGACTGGTCCACAGCTGTTCTGGGGTAAGGGTGAAGGGTGGGAGGGAGGAGGCAAGTTACTGATCCACAGCTGTTCTGGGGTAAGGGTGAGGGGTAGGAGGGAGGAGGCAGCTGACTGATCAACAGCTGTTCTGGGGTTAGGGTGAAGGGTGGGAGGGAGGAGGCAGCTGACTGGTCCACAGCTGTTCTGGGGTAAGGGTGGGAGGGAGGGGGCAGCTGACTGGTCCACAGCTGTTCTGGGGTAAGGGTGAGGATTGGGAGGGAGGAGACAGCTGACTGATCCACAGCTGTTCTGGGGTAAGGGTGAGGGGTAGGAGGGAGGAGGCAGCTGACTGATCCACAGCTGTTCTGGGGTAAGGGTAAGGATTGGGAGGGAGGAGGCAGCTGACTGATCCACAGCTGTTCTGGGGTAAGGGTGGAGGGTGGGAGGGAGGAGGCAGCTGACTGATCCACAGCTGTTCTGGGGTAAGGGTGAGGGGTGGGAGGGAGGAGGCAGCTGACTGATCCACAGCTGTTCTGGGGTAAGGGTGAAGGGTGGGAGGGAGGAGGCAGCTGACTGGTCCAAAGCTGTTCTGGGGTTAGGGTGAAGGGTGGGAGGGAGGAGGCAGCTGACTGGTCCACAGCTGTTCTGGGGTAAGGGTGAAGGGTGGGAGGGAGGGGGCAGCTGACTGGTCCACAGCTGTTCTGGGGTAAGGGTGAGGATTGGGAGGGAGGAGGCAGCTGACTGGTCCACAGCTGTTCTGGGGTAAGGGTGGAGGGTGGGAGGGAGGAGGCAGGCTACTGATCCACAGCTGTTCTGGGGTAAGGGTGAGGGGTAGGAGGGAGGAGGCAGGTTACTGATCCACAGCTGTTCTGGGGTAAGGGTGAGGGGTAGGAGGGAGGATGCAGCTGACTGATCCACAGCTGTTCTGGGGTAAGGGTGAAGGGTGGGAGGGAGGAGGCAGGCTACTGATCCACAGCTGTTCTGGGGTAAGGGTGAGGGGTACGAGGGAGGAGGCAGCTGACTGATCCACAGCTGTTATGGGGTAAGGGTGAGGATTGGGAGGGAGGAGGCAGCTGACTGGTCCACAGCTGTTCTGGGGTAAGGGTGGAGGGTGGGAGGGAGGAGGCAGCTGACTGGTCCACAGATGTTCTGGGGTAAGGGTGAAGGGTGGGAGGGAGGAGGCAGCTCACTGATCCACAGCAGTTCTGGGGTAAGGGTGAGGATTGGGAGGGAGGAGGCAGCTGACTGGTCCACAGCTGTTCTGGGTGGGAGGGAGGAGGCAGGCTACTGATCCACAACTGTTCTGGGGTAAGGGTGAGGGGTAGGAGGGAGGAGGCAGCTGACTGGTCCACAGCTGTTCTGGGTTAAGGGTGAGGGGTAGGAGGGAGGAGGCAGGTTACTGATCCACAGCTGTCCTGGGGTAATGGTAAGGGTGGGAGGGAGGAGGCAGCTCACTGATCCACAGCTGTTCTGGGGTAAGGGTGAGGATTGGGAGGGAGGAGGCAGCTGACTGGTCCACAGCTGTTCTGGGGTAAGGGTGGAGGGTGGGAGGGAGGAGGCAGCTGACTGATCCACGGCTGTTCTGGGGTAAGGGTGAGGGGTGGGAGGGAGGAGGCAGCTGACTGATCCACAGCTGTTCTGGGGTTAGGGTGAAGGGTGGGAGGGAGGAGGCAGCTGACTCGTGCACAGCTGTTCTGGGGTAAGGGTGAAGGGTGGGAGGGAGGAGGCAAGTTACTGATCCACAGCTGTTCTGGGGTAAGGGTGAGGGGTAGGAGGGAGGAGGCAGCTGACTGATCCACAGCTGTTCTGGGGTAAGGGTGAGGGGTGGGAGGGAGGAGGCAGCTGACTGATCCGCAGCTGTTCTGGGGTAAGGGTGAAGGGTGGGAGGGAGGCTGCAGCTGACTGGTCCACAGCTGTTCTGGGGTAAGGGTGAAGGGTGGGAGGGAGGAGGCAGCTCACTGATCCACAGCTGTTCTGGGGTAAGGGTGGGGATTGGGAGGGAGGAGGCAGCTGACTGGTCCACAGCTGTTCTGGGGTAAGGGTGGAGGGTGGGAGGGAGGAGGCAGCTGACTGATCCACAGCTGTTCTGGGGTAAGGGTGAGGGGTGGGAGGGAGGAGGCAGCTAACTGATCCACAGCTGTTCTGGGGTTAGGGTGAAGGGTGGGAGGGAGGAGGCAGCGGACTGGTCCACAGATGTTCTGGGGTAAGGGTGAAGGGTGGGAGGGAGGAGGCAGCTCACTGATCCACAGCTGTTCTGGGGTAAGGGTGGGGATTGGGAGGGAGGAGGCAGCTGACTGGTCCACATCTGTTCTGGGGTAAGGGTGGAGGGTGGGAGGGAGGAGGCAGCTGACTGATCCACAGCTGTTCTGGGGTAAGGGTGAGGGGTGGGAGGGAGGAGGCAGCTGACTGGTCCACAGCTGTTCTGGGGTAAGGGTGAAGGGTGGGAGGGAGGAGGCAAGTTACTGATCCACAGCTGTTCTGGGGTAAGGGTGAGGGGTAGGAGGGAGGAGGCAGCTGACTGATCCACAGCTGTTCTGGGGTTAGGGTGAAGGGTGGGAGGGAGGAGGCAGCTGACTGGTCCACAGCTGTTCTGGGGTAAGGGTGAAGGGTGGGAGGGAGGGGGCAGCTGATTGGTCCACAGCTGTTCTGGGGTAAGGGTGAATATTGGGAGGGAGGAGACAGCAGCTGACTGGTCCACAGCTGTTCTGGGGTAAGGGTGGAGGGTGGGAGGGAGAAGGCAGCTGACTGATCCACAGCTGTTCTGGGGTAAGGGTGAGGGGTGGGAGGGAGGAGGCAGGCTACTGATCCACAGCTGTTCTGGGGTAAGGGTGGGGATTGGGAGGGAGGAGGCAGCTGACTGGTCCACAGCTGTTCTGGGGTAAGGGTGGAGGGTGGGAGGGAGGAGGCAGCTGACTGATCCACAGCTGTTCTGGGGTAAGGGTGAGGGGTGGGAGGGAGGAGGCAGCTGACTGGTCCACAGCTGTTCTGGGGTAAGGGTGAAGGGTGGGAGGGAGGAGGCAGCTGACTGGTGCACAGCTGTTCTGGGGTAAGGGTGAAGGGTGGGAGGGAGGAGGCAAGTTACTGATCCACAGCTGTTCTGGGGTAAGGGTGAGGGGTGGGAGGGAGGAGGCAGCTGACTGATCCACAGCTGTTCTGGGGTAAGGGTGAGGGGTGGGAGGGAGGAGGCAGCTGACTGATCCACAGCTGTTCTGGGGTAAGGGTGAAGGGTGGGAGGGAGGCTGCAGCTGACTGGTCCACAGATGTTCTGGGGTAAGGGTGAAGGGTGGGAGGGAGGAGGCAGCTCACTGATCCACAGCTGTTCTGGGGTAAGGGTGGGGATTGGGAGGGAGGAGGCAGCTGACTGGTCCACAGCTGTTCTGGGTGGGAGGGAGGAGGCATGCTACTGATCCACAGCTGTTCTGGGGTAAGGGTGAGGGGTAGGAGGGAGGAGGCAGCTGACTGGCCATGAGCTGGGGCAGGTGATGGGGGGAGAGGGGATGTTTCTGGCCATAAGCTGGGACATGTGATGGGGGGAGAGGGGATGTGTCTGGCCATGAGCTGGAGCAGGTGGTGGGGGGAGAGGGGATGTGTCTGGCCATGAGCTGGAGCAGGTGGTGGGGGGAGAGGGGATGTGTCTGGCCATGAGCTGGGACATGTGATGGGGGGAGAGGGGATGTGTCTGGCCATGAGCTGGGACAGGTGGTGGGGGGAGAGGGGATGTGTCTGGCCATGAGCTGGAGCAGGTGATGGGGGGAGAGGGGATGTGTCTGGCCATGAGCTGGAGCAGGTGGTGGGGGGAGAGGGGATGTGTCTGGCCATGAGCTGGGACAGGTGGTGGGGGGAGAGGGGATGTGTCTGGCCATGAGCTGGAGCAGGTGGTGGGGGGAGAGGGGATGTGTCTGGCCATGAGCTGGAGCAGGTGGTGGGAGGAGAGGGGATGTGTCTGGCCATGAGCTGGGACAGGTGGTGGGGGGAGAGGGGATGTGTCTGGCCAGGAGCTGGAGCAGGTGGTGGGGGGAGAGGGGATGTGTCTGGCCAGGAGCTGGAGCAGGTGGTGGGGGGAGAGGGGGTGTGTCTGGCCATGAGCTGGAGCAGGTGGTGGGGGGAGAGGGGATGTGTCTGGCCATGAGCTGGGACAGGTGGTGGGGGGAGAGGGGATGTGTCTGGCCATGAGCTGGGACATGTGATGGGGGGAGAGGGGATGTGTCTGGCCATGAGCTGGGGCAGGTGATGGGGGGAGAGGGGATGTGTCTGGCCATGAGCTGGGCATGTGGAGTGCTTTGGCTGTTGAGAAGCAGTAGGTGATGAGGCTGGGCTTGGGTACCTTCAGACGATCATGATGCATGGTAGGCCAGCCAGCCTAGTCCTGTGGTAGCAAGGGACATAAAGGGTGCATGCTTTATGGCATGGGATGTACGGGAGGGTATGTGGGAGAGTCTAGGAGAGCACATGGGGGTACTGGATGTGGCTGGACCCTGACTGGTTGGACTTTGAGTGGCTGGACCCTAAATTGCTGGGCAGTTGTGGGGGATCTTTGGCATGCAAGACCTGGGCAGCTGAGGGGGAGAGGTGGACTGCTGGATCTAGGCAGCAAAGGGGGATATGTGGACTGCATGAGCTAGGCAGCTGAGGGGGAGAGGTGTTTGGGGAGGGGGTTCTGTTACTTTGCCTTGATGTATCAGGATGGTGGAGTCTTGTGCATGGGGACATGTACTTGTACGCTGCTCTGATAAAAACATGGAGGTGGAGTCGTGTGCACGGGGACAGGTACTGGTACCTTGCTCTGTAATTTACTTGTGGCTGGTGGCCTGGGGTGTAAGCACGAGGGGGGGGGGGGGGTATGGACAGGCTAGAGGGCACATGGCCCATGCTGGAGGGCCATGCGGGAGGGACACGCTGTTACTTGCCTTTCATCCAGCAAACAGCAGGAAGGTCGAGTCGAGTGGTCGTGTGGTCGAGTGGTTGTGGCACTCTGATCTGATGTAGCAAGGTGATGGAGTCTTGTGCACGGGGGATGGTAGTTGCTGGGCTTCTCGATCTTCCTTGTTCTTGCGTTTACGATGGCGCTTTGGGGATGCGTGGGGATGTCGGCCCCCGGTGTGTTGGGTACCTGACGGTACGCATGAGGAAGATGCTGCTACATTACATTGCGTATGAGTACAACGCGTTACTCAGAGAACTTCATACAAGATCCAATCCGTGGCAAAGCATGATCGGGCATATCAGGATGAAGCTGGGTCGCCATCAGAGCGTAGCATTACGTGTGCTACCAAGCTCACCTGAATTGGTTGATCTTTCAAGAAGGGACTGGTACACTGGTGGTACTGAGAAGTGCATTCCAGATCGTCGACAGGTGGTACAAAGTGTGGAACGTTGCCCCATGGCTGTGGCGTCGAGACGTTCGGTCTCCAGGCGTATCATGGCCGTCTGTTGAGATTGGCATTCCTGGTGTAGGTCTACAAGATCAACCAGAGGTTTCGCTCAACATCATGCAACACCATCTAGTAGTAACACTGATCGTGGAGCTGTAGGAACGGCGAGGTACGCTTTGCATGATTGCTTTATCAGATGCACTGCAATCGCGCTGGGTGTGCCCTCCTGCCACCTCTTGCTGCGCTCAGGCAGCACAGCTGGCGAGGGCTGCGTGGCCAACCTGTAGACGAAGCAAGAAGATTGGAGATCGGAGTGGTGCGGCGTGGCTTCGACGCAGATCGGTAAGATGTTGTTGCAAAAAACTGATGGGTGAACATGTTGTTGCTGTCACCTGAGGCATCAGGCGTGTATGGCACGTTAGATAAAACAGTGTTCGAAACAGCAGAAAGCGGCGTATATGCGCGCATGCGTGTCTTGGTAGGGCGGCGCTTCGTTCAAAAAGACAGGCAGGATGTTGAAATGAAAAGACTAAAACTAAACCCTAAACCCTAAACCCTAAACCCTAAACCCTAAACTAGGGTGACTTGTTGGAAAATTGTGGGTGCCTGGTGGGTGTCGGTGGGGACTGTTGGGTACCTGGTGGGTGAAAGGTGGGTGAATCGGGTGTGCATGATTGGTACGGGGTGTTGGGTGACGGGCGGGTGAATGGTCTGGTCCAGAATGCCATGTTGCTGAAGGGGGGCTTGGTGCACAATGCCATGTTGCTGGAGGAGGGCCTGGTCCAAAATTCCATGTTGCTGGAGGAAGGCCAGGTCCAGAATGCCATGGGGATGTGTCTGGCCATGAGCTGAAGCAGGTGGTGGGGGGCGAGGGGATGTGTTTGGCCATGAGCTGGAGCAGGTGGTGGGGGGAGAGGGGATGTGTCTGGCCATGAGCTGGAGCAGGTGGTGGGGGGAGAGGGGATGTGTCTGGCCATGAGCTGGGACAGGTGGTGGGGGGAGAGGGGATGTGTCTGGCCATGAGCTGGGACAAGTGTTGGGGGGAGAGGGGATGTGTCTGGCCATGAGCTGGGACAGGTTGTGGGGGGAGAGGGGATATGTCTGGCCATGAGCTGGGACATGTGATGGGGGGAGAGGGGATGTGTCTGGCCATGAGCTGGAGCAGGTGGTGGGGGGAGAGGGGATGTGTCTGGCCATGAGCTGGAGCAGGTGGTGGGGGGGGAGGGGATGTGTCTGGCCTGAAATATGAGAATATCCATGAGCATAATCAGGGTCCCAGCAAAATATTTTTTAGATAATTCGAAGGGGAATGTACTGCCCAGTGGGCCTGAGGTACATGTATCCAGCAGGTAAAGGTATCATACATGTGCATGATGTAGTGCAAAGGCTGGCTGTGACTCCTCCTTCTACTGCTTTACTGTTTAAATCTGGTGATAGGGGAACATGTGAGGAAGACGCAACTAATATATGAAGATCAGTTGAACGAACCAGCGCTGGTTATGGAGCACTCCTCCGTGAGACATCAAGGCAGCTTGTTACGTGCAAATGCTGCTGCTGTGCTGCTGAAACTCCACACCATGATGAAGGGTGACTTGTTGGAAAATTGTGGGTGTCTGGTGGGTGTCTGGTGGGGACTGTTGGGTACCTGGTGGGTGAAAGGGTGAAGCGGGTGTGCCTGGTTGGTACGGGGTGTTGCGTGACGGGTGGGTGAATGGTCTGGTCCAGAATGCCATGTTGCTGAAGGGGGGCTTGGTGCACAATGCCCTGTTGTTGGAGGAGGGCCTGGTCCAGAATGCCATGTTGCTGGAGGAAGGCCAGGCCCAGAATGCCATGTTGCTGGAGGAGGGGCAAGTCCAGAATGCCATGTTGTCCACAGGTGCGCTGCAGTATTTCTGGCTGATGCCCTAGTGTCAAGATTGATGGGGTGTGTAATAAGGATGTCCATGACTACAGGGGTGTGTAGCTGAGGATGTTCAAGTGTGCCGGGGTGTGTAGCTGAGAATATCCATGAGCATAATCAGGGTCCCAGCAAAATACTTTATTTTTAAGAGAATTCGTAGGGGTATGTACTGCCCAGTGGGCCTGAGGTACATGTATCCAGCAGGTAAAGGTATCATACATGTGCATGATGCAATACAAAGGCTGGCTGTGACTCCTCCTTCTACTGCTTTACTGTTTAAATCTGGTGATAGGGGAACATGTGAGGAAGACGCAACTAATAAATGAAGATCAGTTGAACGAACCAGCGCTGGTTATGGAGCACTCCTCCGTGAGACATCAAGGCAGCTTGTTACCTGCAAATGCTGCTGTTGTGCTGCTGAAACTCCACACCATGATGAAGGGTGACTTGTTGGAAAATTGTGGGTGTCTCGTGGGTGTCTGGTGGGGACTGTTGGGTACCTGGTGGGTGAAAGGTGGGTGAAGCGGGTGTGCATGATTGGTACGGGGTGTTGGGTGACGGGCGGGTGAATGGTCTGGTCCAGAATGCCATGTTGCTGAAGGGGGGCTTGGTGCACAATGCCATGTTGCTGGAGGAGGGCCTGGTCCAAAATTCCATGTTGCTGGAGGAAGGCCAGGTCCAGAATGCCATGGGGATGTGTCTGGCCATGAGCTGAAGCAGGTGGTGGGGGGAGAGGGGATGTGTCTGGCCATGAGCTGGAGCAGGTGGTGGGGGGAGAGGGGATGTGTCTGGCCATGAGCTGGGGCAGGTGGTGGGGGGAGAGGGGATGTGTCTGGCCATGAGCTGGGACATGTGATGGGGGGGAAGGGATGTGTCTGGCCATAAGCTGGAGCATGTGGTGGAAGGAGAGGGGATGTGTCTGGCCATGAGCTGGGACATGTGATGGGGGAGAGGGGATGTGTCTGGCCATGAGCTGGGGCAGGTGGTGGGGGGAGAGGGGATGTGTTTGGCCATGAGCTGGGACATGTGATGGGGGGAGAGGGGATGTGTCTGGCCATAAGCTGGAGCAGGTGGTGGGGGGACAGGGGATGTGTCTGGCCATGAGCTGGGACATGTGATGGGGGAGAGGGGATGTGTCTGGCCATGGGCTGGAGCAGGTGGTGGGGGGAGAGGGGATGTGTATGGCCATGAGCTGGGACATGTGATGGGGGGAGAGGGGATGTGTCTGGCCATGAGCTGGAACAGGTGGTGGGGGGAGAGGGGATGTGTCTGGCCATGAGCTGGGACAGGTGGTGGGGGGAGAGGGGATGTGTTTGGCCATGAGCTGGAGCAGGTGGTGGGAAGAGAGGGGATGTGTCTGGCCATGAGATGGAGCAGGTGGTGGGGGGAGAGGGGATGTGTCTGGCCATGAGCTGGGACAAGTGTTGGGGGGAGAGGGGATGTGTCTGGCCATGAGCTGGGACAGGTTGTGGGGGGAGAGGGGATATGTCTGGCCATGAGCTGGGACATGTGATGGGGGGAGAGGGGATGTGTCTGGCCATGAGCTGGAGCAGGTGGTGGGGGGAGAGGGGATGTGTCTGGCCATGAGCTGGAGCAGGTGGTGGGGGGAGAGGGGATGTGTCTGGCCAGAAATATGAGAATATCCATGAGCATAATCAGGGTCCCAGCAAAATATTTTTTAGAGAATTCGAAGGGGAATGTACTGCCCAGTGGGCCTGAGGTACATGTATCCAGCAGGTAAAGGTATCATACATGTGCATGATGCAGTGCAAAGGCTGGCTGTGACTCCTCCTTCTACTGCTTTACTGTTTAAATCTGGTGATAGGGGAACATGTGAGGAAGACGCAACTAATATATGAAGATCAGTTGAACGAACCAGCGCTGGTTATGGAGCACTCCTCCGTGAGACATCAAGGCAGCTTGTTACCTGCAGATGCTGCTGTTGTGTTGCTGAAACTCCACACCATGATGAAGGGTGACTTGTTGGAAAATTGTGGGTGTCTGGTGGGGACTGTTGGGTACCTGGTGGGTGATAGGGTGAAGCGGGTGTGCCTGGTTGGTACGGGGTGTTGGGTGACGGGTGGGTGAATGGTCTGGTACAGTATGCCATGTTGCTGAAGGGGGGCTTGGTGCACAATGCCCTGTTGTTAGAGGAGGGCCTGGTCCAGAATGCCATGTTGCTGGAGGAAGGCCTGGCCCAGAATGCCATGTTGCTGGAGGAGGGGCAAGTCCAGAATGCCATGTTGTCCACAGGTGCGCTGCAGTATTTCTGGCTGATGCCCTAGTGTCAAGATTGATGGGGTGTGTAATAAGGATATCCACGACTACAAGGGTGTGTAGCTGAGGATGTTCAAGTGTGCTGGGGTGTGTAGCTGAGAATATCCATGAGCATAATCAGGGTCCCAGCAAAATACTTTATTTTTAAGAGAATTCGTAGGGGTACGTACTGCCCAGTGGGCCTGAGGTACATGTATCCAGCTGGTAAAGGTATCATACAGGTGCATGATGCAGTACAAAGGCTGGCTGTGACTCCTCATTCTACTGCTTTACTGTTTAAATCTGGTGATAGGGGAACATGTGAGGAAATCGCAACTAATATATGAAGATCAGTTGAACGAACCAGCGCTGGTTATGGAGCACTCCTCCGTGAGACATCAAGGCAGCTTGTTACCTGCAGATGTTGCTGCTGTGCTGGTGAAACTCCACACCATGATGAAGGGTGACTTGTTGGAAAATTGTGGGTGTCTGGTGGGTGTCTGGTGGGGACTGTTGGGTACCTGGTGGGTGAAAGGTGGGTGAATCGGGTGTGCATGATTGGTACGGGGTGTTGGGTGACGGGCGGGTGAATGGTCTGGTCCAGAATGCCATGTTGCTGAAGGGGGGCTTGGCGCACAATGCCATGTTGCTGGAGGAGGGCCTGGTCCAAAATTCCATGTTGCTGGAGGAAGGACAGGTCCAGAATGCAATGGGGATGTGTCTGGCCATGAGCTGAAGCAGGTGGTGGGGGGAGAGGGGATGTGTCTGGCCATGAGCTGGAGCAGGTGGTGGGGGGAGAGGGGATGTGTCTGGCCATGAGCTGGGGCAGGTGGTGGGGGGAGAGGGGATGTGTCTGGCCATGAGCTGGGACATGTGATGGGGGGAGAAGGGATGTGTCTGGCCATAAGCTAGAGCATGTGGTGGAGGGAGAGGGGATGTGTCTGGCCATGAGCTGGGACATGTGATGGGGGAGAGGGGATGTGTCTGGCCATGAGCTGGGGCAGGTGGTGGGGGGAGAGGGGATGTGTTTGGTCATGAGCTGGGACATGTGATGGGGGGAGAGGGGATGTGTCTGGCCATAAGTTGGAGCAGGTGGTGGGGGGACAGGGGATGTGTCTGGCCATGAGCTGGGACATGTGATGGGGGAGAGGGGATGTGTCTGGCCATGAGCTGGAGCAGGTGGTGGGGGGAGAGGGGATGTGTCTGGCCATGAGCTGGGACATGTGATGGGGGGAGAGGGGATGTGTCTGGCCATGAGCTGGAACAGGTGGTGGGGGGAGAGGGGATGTGTCTGGCCATGAGCTTGGACAGGTGGTGGGGGGAGAGGGGATGTGTCTGGCCATGAGCTGGAGCAGGTGGTGGGGGGAGAGGGGATGTGTCTGGCCATGAGCTAGGACATGTGGTGGGGGGAGAGGGGATGTGTCTGGCCATGAGCTGGGACATGTGGTGGGGGGAGAGGGGATGTGTCTGGCCATGAGCTGGAGCAGGTGGTGGGGGGAGATGGGATGTGTCTGGCCATGAGCTGGAGCAGGTGGTGGGGGGAGAGGGGATGTGTCTGGCCATGAGCTGGGACAGGTGGTGGGGGGGAGAGGGGATGCGTCTGGCCATGAGCTGGGACAGGTGGTGGGGGGAGAGGGGATGTGTCTGGCCATGAGCTGGGACAGGTGGTGGGGGGAGAGGGGATGTGTCTAGCCATGAGATGGGGCAGGTGATGGGGGGAGAGGGGATGTGTCTGGCCATGAGCTGGAGCAGGTGGTGGGGGGACAGGGGATGTGTCTGACCATGACCTGGAGCAGGTGGTGGGGGGAGAGGGGATGTGTCAGGCCATGAGCTGGGACAGGTGGTGGGGGGAGAGGGGATGTGTCTGGCCATGAGCTGGGACAGGTGGTGAGGGGAGAGGGGATGTGTCTGGCCATGAGCTGGGATAGGTGGTGGGGGGAGAGGGGATGTGTCTGGCCATGAGCTGGGACATGTGATGGGGGGAGAGGGGATGTGTCTGGCCATGAGCTGGAGCAGGTGGTGGGGGGAGAGGGGATGTGTCTGGCCAGAAATGTGAGAATATCCATGAGCATAATCAGGGTCCCAGCAAAATATTATTTAGAGAATTCGAAGGGGAATGTACTGCCCAGTGGGCCTGAGGTACATGTATCCAGCAGGTAAAGGTATCATACATGTGCATGATGCAGTGCAAAGGCTGGTTGTGACTCCTCCTTCTACTGCTTTACTGTTTAAATCTGGTGATAGGGGAACATGTGAGGAAGACGCAACTAATATATGAAGATCAGTTGAACGAACCAGCGCTGGTTATGGAGCACTCCTCCGTGAGACATCAAGGCAGCTTGTTACCTGCAAATGCTGCTGTTGTGCTGCTGAAACTCCACACCATGATGAAGGGTGACTTGTTGGAAAATTGTGGGTGTCTGGTGGGTGTCTGGTGGGGACTGTTGGGTACCTGGTGGGTGAAAGGTGGGTGAAGCGGGTGTGCCTGGTTGGTACGGGGTGTTGGGTGACGGGTGGGTGAATGGTCTGGTCCAGAATGCCATGTTGCTGAAGGGGGGCTTGGTGCACAATGCCCTGTTGCTGGAGGAGGGCCTGGTCCAAAATTCCATGTTGCTGGAGGAAGGCCAGGCCCAGAATGCCATGTTGCTGGAGGAGGGGCAAGTCCAGAATGCCATGTTGTCACAGGTGCGCTGCAGTATTTCTGGCTGATGCCCTAGTGTCAAGATTGATGGGGTGTGTAATAAGGATGTCCAGGACTACAGGGGTGTGTAGCTGAGGATGTTCAAGTGTGTTGGGGTGTGTAGCTGAGAATATCCATGAGCATAATCAGGGTCCCAGCAAAATATTTTCTAGAGAATTCGTAGGGGTATGTACTGCCCAGTGGGCCTGAGGTACATGTATCCAACAGGTAAATGTATCATACATGTGCATGATGCAGTACAAAGGCTGGCCGTGACTCCTCCTTCTACTGCTTTACTGTTTAAATCTGGTGATAGGGGAACATGTGAGGAAGACGCAACTAATATATGAAGATCAGTTGAACGAACCAGCGCTGGTTATGGAGCACTCCTCCGTGAGACATCAAGGCAGCTTGTTACATGCAAATGCTGCTGCTGTGCTGCTGAAACTCCACACCATGATGAAGGGTGACTTATTGGAAAATTGTGGGTGTCTCGTGAGTGTCTGGTGGGGACTGTTGGGTACCTGGTGGGTGAAAGGTGGGTGAATCGGGTGTGCATGATTGGTACGGGGTGTTGGGTGACGGGCGGGTGAATGGTCTGGTCCAGAATGCCATGTTGCTGAAGGGGGGCTTGGTGCACAATGCCATGTTGCTGGAGGAGGGCCTGGTCCAAAATTCCATGTTGCTGGAGGAAGGCCAGGTCCAGAATGCCATGGGGATGTGTCTGGCCATGAGCTGAAGCAGGTGGTGGGGGGAGAGGGGATGTGTCTGGCCATGAGCTGGGACATGTGATGGGGGAGAGGGGATGTGTCTGGCCATGAGCTGGGGCAGGTGGTGGGGGGAGAGGGGATGTGTTTGGCCATGAGCTGGGACATGTGATGGGGGGAGAGGGGATGTGTCTGGCCATACGCTGGAGCAGGTGGTGGGGGGACAGGGGATGTGTCTGGCCATGAGCTGGGACATGTGATGGGGGAGAGGGGATGTGTCTGGCCATGAGCTGGAGCAGGTGGTGGGGGGAGAGGGGATGTGTCTGGCCATGAGCTGGGACATGTGATGGGGGGAGAGGGGATGTGTCTGGCCATGAGCTGGAACAGGTGGTGGGGGGAGAGGGGATGTGTCTGGCCATGATCTTGGACAGGTGGTGGGGGGAGAGGGGATGTGTCTGGCCATGAGCTGGAGCAGGTAGTGGGGGGAGAGGGGATGTGTCTGGCCATGTGCTGGGACAGGTGGTGGGGGGAGAGGGGATGTGTCTGGCCATGAGCTGGGACAGGTGGTGGGGGGAGAGGGGATGTGTCTGGCCATGAGCTGGAGCAGGTGGTGGGGGGAGATGGGATGTGTCTGGCCATGAGCTGGAGCAGGTGGTGGGGGGAGAGGGGATGTGTCTGGCCATGAGCTGGGACAGGTGGTGGGGGGGAGAGGGGATGTGTCTGGCCATGAGCTGAAGCAGGTGGTGGGGGGACAGGGTATGTGTCTGGCCATGAGCTGGGACAGGTGGTGGGGGGAGAGGGGATGTGTCTGGCCATGAGATGGGGCAGGTGATGGGGGGAGAGGGGATGTGTCTGGCCATGAGCTGGAGCATGTGGAGGGGGGAGAGGGGATGTGTCAGGCCATGAGCTGGGACAGGTGGTGGGGGGAGAGGGGATGTGTCTGGCCATGAGCTGGGACAGGTGGTGAGGGGAGAAGGGATGTGTCTGGCCATGAGCTGGGACAGGTGGTGGGGGGAGAGGGGATGTGTCTGGCCATGAGCTGGGACATGTGATGGGGGGAGAGGGGATGTGTCTGGCCATGAGCTGGAGCAGGTGGTGGGGGGAGAGGGGATGTGTCTGGCCAGAAATATGAGAATATCCATGAGCATAATCAGGGTCCCAGCAAAATATTTTTTAGAGAATTCGAAGGGGAATGTACTGCCCAGTGGGCCTGAGGTACATGTATCCAGCAGGTAAAGGTATCATACATGTGCATGATGCAGTGTAAAGGCTGGTTGTGACTCCTCCTTCTACTGCTTTACTGCTTAAATCTGGTGATAGGGGAACATGTGAGGAAGACGCAACTAATAAATGAAGATCAGTTGAACGAACCAGCGCTGGTTATGGAGCACTCCTCCTTGAGACATCAAGGCAGCTTGTTACATGCAAATGCTGTTGTTGTGCTGCTGAAACTCCACACCATGATGAAGGGTGACTTGTTGGAAAATTGTGGGTGTCTGGTGGGTGTCTGGTGGGTACTGTTGGTTACCTGGTGGGTGAAAGGTGGGTGAAGCGGGTGTGCCTGGTTGGTACGGGGTGTTGGGTGACGGGTGGGTGAATGGTCTGGTCCAGAATGCCATGTTGCTGAAGGGGGGCTTGGTGCACAATGCCCTGTTGCTGGAGGAGGGCCTGATCCAGAATGCCATGTTGCTGGAGGAAGGCCAGGCCCAGAATGCCATGTTGCTGGAGGAGGGGCAAGTCCAGAATGCCATGTTGTCCACAGGTGCGCTGCAGTATTTCTGGCTGATGCCCTAGTGTCAAGATTGATGGGGTGTGTAATAAGGATGTCCATGACTACAGGGGTGTGTAGCTGAGGATGTTCAAGTGTGATGGGGTGTGTAGCTGAGAATATCCATGAGCATAATCAGGGTCCCAGCAAAATACTTTATTTTTAAGAGAATTCGTAGGGGTATGTACTGCCCAGTGGGCCTGAGGTACATGTATCCAACAGGTAAATGTATCATACATGTGCATGATGCAGTACAAAGGCTGGCTGTGACTCCTCCTTCTACTGCTTTACTGTTTAAATCTGGTGATAGGGGAACATGTGAGGAAGACGCAACTAATATATGAAGATCAGTTGAACGAACCAGCGCTGGTTATGGAGCACTCCTCCGTGAGACATCAAGGCAGCTTGTTACCTGCAAATGCTGCTGTTGTGCTGCTGAAACTCCACACCATGATGAAGGGTGACTTGTTGGAAAATTGTGGGTGTCTGGTGGGTGTCTGGTGGGGACTGTTGGGTACCTGGTGGGTGAAAGGTGGGTGAAGCGGTTGTGCCTGGTTGGTACGGGGTGTTGGGTGACGGGTGGGTGAATGGTCTGGTCCAGAATGCCATGTTGCTGAAGGGGGGCTTAGTGCACAATGCCATGTTGCTGGAGGAGGGCCTGGTCCAGAATTCCATGTTGCTGGAGGAAGGCCAGGCCCAGAATGCCATGGGGATGTGTCAGGCCATGAGCTGAAGCAGGTGGTGGGGGGAGAGGGGATGTGTCTGGCCATGAGCTGGGGCAGGTGGTGGGGGGAGAGGGGATGTGTCTGGCCATGCGCTGGGACAGGTGGTAGGGGGAGAGGGGATGTGTCTGGCCATAAGCTGGGACAGGTGGTGGGGGGAGAGGGGATGTGTCTGGCCATGAGCTGGGACATGTGATGGGGGGAGAGGGGATGTGTCTGGCCATGAGCTGGGACAGGTGGTGGGGGGAGAGGGGATGTGTCTGGCCATGAGCTGAAGCAGGTGGTGGGGGGAGAGGGGATGTGTCTGGCCATGAGCTGGAGCAGGTGGTGGGGGAGAGGGGATGTGTCTGGCCATGAGCTGGGGCAGGTGATGGGGGGAGAGGGGATGTGTCCGGCCTTGAGCTGAGACATGTGATGGGGGGAGAGGGGATGTGTCTGGCCATGAGCTGGAGCAGGTGGTGGGGGGAGAGGGGATGTGCCGGGCCATGAGCAGGAGCAGGTGGTGGGGGGAGAGGCGATGTGTCTGGCCATGAGCTGGGACATGTGATGGGGGGATAGGGGATGTGTCTGGCCTTGAGCTGGAGCAGGTGGTGGGGGGAGAGGGGATGTGTCTGGCCATGAGCTGGGACATGTGATGGGGGGATAGGGGATGTGTCTGGCCTTGAGCTGGAGCAGGTGGTGGGGGGAGAGGGGATGTGTCTGGCCATGAGCTGGGGCAGGTGGTGGGGGGAGAGGGGATGTGTCTGGCCATGAGCTGGGACATGTGATGGGGGGAGAAGGGATGTGTCTGGCCATAAGCTGGAGCATGTGGTGGAGGGAGAGGGGATGTGTCTGGCCATGAGCTGGGACATGTGATGGGGGAGAGGGGATGTGTCTGGCCATGAGCTGGGGCTGGTGGTGGGGGGAGAGGGGATGTGTTTGGCCATGAGCTGGGACATGTGATGGGGGGAGAGGGGATGTGTCTGGCCATAAGCTGGAGCAGGTGGTGGGGGACAGGGGATGTGTCTGGCCATGAGCTGGGACATGTGATGGGGGAGAGGGGATGTGTCTGGCCATGAGCTGGAGCAGGTGGTGGGGGGAGAGGGGATGTGTCTGGCCATGAGCTGGGACATGTGATGGGGGGAGAGGGGATGTGTCTGGCCATGAGCTGGAACAGGTGGTGGGGGGAGAGGGGATGTGTCTGGCCATGAGCTTGGACAGGTGGTGGGGGGAGAGGGGATGTGTCTGGCCATGAGCTGGAGCAGGTGGTGGGGGGAGAGGGGATGTGTCTGGCCATGTGCTGGGACAGGTGGTGGGGGGAGAGGGGATGTGTCTGGCCATGAGCTGGGACAGGTGGTGGGGGGAGAGGGGATGTGTTTGGCCATGAGCTGGAGCAGGTGGTGGGGGGAGATGGGATGTGTCTGGCCATGAGCTGGAACAGGTGGTGGGGGGAGAGGGGATGTGTCTGGCCATGAGCTGGGACAGGTGGTGGGGGGGAGAGGGGATGTGTCTGGCCATGAGCTGGGACAGGTGGTGGGGGGAGAGGGGATGTGTCTGGCCATGAGCTGGGACAGGTGGTTGGGGGAGAGGGGATGTGTCTGGCCATGAGATGGGGCAGGTGATGGGGGGAGAGGGGATGTGTATGGCCATGAGCTGGAGCATGTGGAGGGGGGAGAGGGGATGTGTCAGGCCATGAGCTGGGACAGGTGGTGGGGGGAGAGGGGATGTGTCTGGCCATGAGCTGGGACAGGTGGTGAGGGGAGAGGGGATGTGTCTGGCCATGAGCTGGGACAGGTGGTGGGGGGAGAGGGGATGTGTCTGGCCATGAGCTGGGACATGTGATGGGGGGAGAGGGGATGTGTCTGGCCATGAGCTGGAGCAGGTGGTGGGGGGAGAGGGGATGTGTCTGGCCAGAAATATGAGAATATCCATGAGCATAATCAGGGTCCTAGCAAAATATTTTTTAGAGAATTCGAAGGGGAATGTACTGCCCAGTGGGCCTGAGGTACATGTATCCAGCAGGTAAAGGTATCATACATGTGCATGATGCAGTGCAAAGGCTGGTTGTGACTCCTCCTTCTACTGCTTTACTGTTTAAATCTGGTGATAGGGGAACATGTGAGGAAGACGCAACTAATAAATGAAGATCAGTTGAACGAACCAGCGCTGGTTATGGAGCACTCCTCCGTGAGACATCAAGGCAGCTTGTTACCTGCAAATGCTGCTGTTGTGCTGCTGAAACTCCACACCATGATGAAGGGTGACTTGTTGGAAAATTGTGGGTGTCTGGTGGGTGTCTGGTGGGTACTGTTGGTTACCTGGTGGGTGAAAGGTGGGTGAAGCGGGTGTGCCTGGTTGGTACGGGGTGTTGGGTGACGGGTGGGTGAATGGTCTGGTCCAGAATGCCATGTTGCTGAAGGGGGGCTTGGTGCACAATGCCATGTTGCTGGAGGAGGGCCTGGTCCAGAATGCCATGTTGCTGGAGGAAGGCCAGGCCCAGAATGCCATGTTGATGGAGGAGGGGCAAGTCCAGAATGCCATGTTGTCACAGGTGCGCTGCAGTATTTCTGGCTGATGCCCTAGTGTCAAGATTGATGGGGTGTGTAATAAGGATGTCCAGGACTACAGGGATGTATAGCTGAGGATGTTCAAGTGTGTTGGGGTGTGTAGCTGAGAATATCCATGAGCATAATCAGGGTCCCAGCAAAATATTTTCTAGAGAATTCGTAGGGTATGTACTGCCCAGTGGGCCTGAGGTACATGTATCCAGCAGGTAAATGTATCATACATGTGCATGATGCAGTACAAAGGCTGGCCGTGACTCCTCCTTCTACTGCTTTACTGTTTAAATCTGGTGATAGGGGAACATGTGAGGAAGACGCAACTAATATATGAAGATCAGTTGAACGAACCAGCGCTGGTTATGGAGCACTCCTCCGTGAGACATCAAGGCAGCTTGTTACCTGCAAATGCTGCTGCTGTGCTGCTGAAACTCCACACCATGATGAAGGGTGACTTGTTGGAAAATTGTGGGTGTCTGGTGAGTGTCTGGTGGGGACTGTTGGGTACCTGGTGGGTGAAAGGGTGAAGCGGGTGTGCCTGGTTGGTACGGGGTGTTGGGTGACGGGTGGGTGAATGGTATGGTCCAGAATGCCATGTTGCTGAAGGGGGGCTTGGTGCACAATGCCCTGTTGCTGGAGGAGGGCCTGGTCCAGAATGCCATGTTGCTGGAGGAAGGCCAGGCCCAGAATGCCATGTTGCTGGAGGAGGGGCAAGTCCAGAATGCCATGTTGTCCACAGGTGCGCTGCAGTATTTCTGGCTGATGCCCTAGTGTCAAGATTGATGGGGTGTGTAATAAGGATGTCCAGGACTACAGGGGTGTGTAGCTGAGGATGTTCAAGTGTGATGGGGTGTGTAGCTGAGAATATCCATGAGCATAATCAGGGTCCCAGCAAAATACTTTATTTTTAAGAGAATTCGTAGGGGTATGTACTGCCCAGTGGGCCTGAGGTACATGTATCCAACAAGTAAATGTATCATACATGTGCATGATGCAGTACAAAGGCTGGCTGTGACTCCTCCTTCTACTGCTTTACTGTTTAAATCTGGTGATAGGGGAACATGTGAGGAAGACGCAACTAATATATGAAGATCAGTTGAACGAACCAGCGCTGGTTATGGAGCACTCCTCCGTGAGACATCAAGGCAGCTTGTTACCTGCAAATGCTGCTGCTGTGCTGCTGAAACTCCACACCATGATGAAGGGTGACTTGTTGGAAAATTGTGGGTGTCTGGTGGGTACTGTTGGTTACCTGGTGGGTGAAAGGTGGGTGAAGCGGGTGTGCCTGGTTGGTACGGGGTGTTGGGTGACGGGTGGGTGAATGGTCTGGTCCAGAAAGCCATGTTGCTGAAGGGGGGCTTAGTGCACAATGCCATGTTGCTGGAGGAGGGCCTGGTCCAGAATTCCATGTTGCTGGAGGAAGGCCAGGCCCAGAATGCCATGGGGATGTGTCAGGCCATGAGCTGAAGCAGGTGGTGGGGGGAGAGGGGATGTGTCTGGCCATGAGCTGGGACAGGTGGTGGGGGGAGAGGGGATGTGTCTGGCCATGCGCTGGGACAGGTGGTAGGGGGAGAGGGGATGTGTCTGGCCATGAGCTGGGACAGGTGGTGGGGGGAGAGGGGATGTGTCTGGCCATGAGCTGGGACATGTGATGGGGGGAGAGGGGATGTGTCTGGCCATGAGCTGGGACAGGTGGTGGGGGGAGAGGGGATGTGTCTGGCCATGAGCTGAAGCAGGTGGTGGGGGGAGAGGGGATGTGTCTGGCCATGAGCTGGAGCAGGTGGTGGGGGAGAGGGGATGTGTCTGGCCATGAGCTGGGGCAGGTGATGGGGGGATAGGGGATGTGTCCGGCCTTGAGCTGAGACATGTGATGGGGGGAGAGGGGATGTGTCTGGCCATGAGCTGGGACAGGTGGTGGGGGGAGAGGGGATGTGTCTGGCCATGAGCTGGGATAGGTGGTGGGGGGAGAGGGGATGTGTCTGGCCATGAGCTGGGACATGTGATGGGGGGAGAGGGGATGTGTCTGGCCATGAGCTGGAGCAGGTGGTGGGGGGAGAGGGGATGTGTCTGGCCAGAAATATGAGAATATCCATGAGCATAATCAGGGTCCTAGCAAAATATTTTTTAGAGAATTCGAAGGGGAATGTACTGCCCAGTGGGCCTGAGGTACATGTATCCAGCAGGTAAAGGTATCATACATGTGCATAATGCAGTGCAAAGGCTGGTTGTGACTCCTCCTTCTACTGCTTTACTGTTTAAATCTGGTGATAGGGGAACATGTGAGGAAGACGCAACTAATAAATGAAGATCAGTTGAACGAACCAGCGCTGGTTATGGAGCACTCCTCCGTGAGACATCAAGGCAGCTTGTTACCTGCAAATGCTGCTGTTGTGCTGCTGAAACTCCACACCATGATGAAGGGTGACTTGTTGGAAAATTGTGGGTGTCTGGTGGGTGTCTGGTGGGTACTGTTGGTTACCTGGTGGGTGAAAGGTGGGTGAAGCGGGTGTGCCTGGTTGGTACGGGGTGTTGGGTGACGGGTGGGTGAATGGTCTGGTCCAGAATGCCATGTTGCTGAAGGGGGGCTTGGTGCACAATGCCATGTTGCTGGAGGAGGGCCTGGTCCAGAATGCCATGTTGCTGGAGGAAGGCCAGGCCCAGAATGCCATGTTGATGGAGGAGGGGCAAGTCCAGAATGCCATGTTGTCACAGGTGCGCTGCAGTATTTCTGGCTGATGCCCTAGTGTCAAGATTGATGGGGTGTGTAATAAGGATGTCCAGGACTACAGGGATGTGTAGCTGAGGATGTTCAAGTGTGTTGGGGTGTGTAGCTGAGAATATCCATGAGCATAATCAGGGTCCCAGCAAAATATTTTCTAGAGAATTCGTAGGGGTATGTACTGCCCAGTGGGCCTGAGGTACATGTATCCAGCAGGTAAATGTATCATACATGTGCATGATGCAGTACAAAGGCTGGCCGTGACTCCTCCTTCTACTGCTTTACTGTTTAAATCTGGTGATAGGGGAACATGTGAGGAAGACGCAACTAATATATGAAGATCAGTTGAACGAACCAGCGCTGGTTATGGAGCACTCCTCCGTGAGACATCAAGGCAGCTTGTTACCTGCAAATGCTGCTGCTGTGCTGCTGAAACTCCACACCATGATGAAGGGTGACTTGTTGGAAAATTGTGGGTGTCTGGTGAGTGTCTGGTGGGGACTGTTGGGTACCTGGTGGGTGAAAGGGTGAAGCGGGTGTGCCTGGTTGGTACGGGGTGTTGGGTGACGGGTGGGTGAATGGTATGGTCCAGAATGCCATGTTGCTGAAGGGGGGCTTGGTGCACAATGCCCTGTTGCTGGAGGAGGGCCTGGTCCAGAATGCCATGTTGCTGGAGGAAGGCCAGGCCCAGAATGCCATGTTGCTGGAGGAGGGGCAAGTCCAGAATGCCATGTTGTCCACAGGTGCGCTGCAGTATTTCTGGCTGATGCCCTAGTGTCAAGATTGATGGGGTGTGTAATAAGGATGTCCAGGACTACAGGGGTGTGTAGCTGAGGATGTTCAAGTGTGATGGGGTGTGTAGCTGAGAATATCCATGAGCATAATCAGGGTCCCAGCAAAATACTTTATTTTTAAGAGAATTCGTAGGGGTATGTACTGCCCAGTGGGCCTGAGGTACATGTATCCAACAGGTAAATGTATCATACATGTGCATGATGCAGTACAAAGGCTGGCTGTGACTCCTCCTTCTACTGCTTTACTGTTTAAATCTGGTGATAGGGGAACATGTGAGGAAGACGCAACTAATATATGAAGATCAGTTGAACGAACCAGCGCTGGTTATGGAGCACTCCTCCGTGAGACATCAAGGCAGCTTGTTACCTGCAAATGCTGCTGCTGTGCTGCTGAAACTCCACACCATGATGAAGGGTGACTTGTTGGAAAATTGTGGGTGTCTGGTGGGTGTCTGGTGGGGACTGTTGGGTACCTGGTGGGTGAAAGGTGGGTGAAGCGGTTGTGCCTGGTTGGTACGGGGTGTTGGGTGACGGGTGGGTGAATGGTCTGGTCCAGAATGCCATGTTGCTGAAGGGGGGCTTAGTGCACAATGCCATGTTGCTGGAGGAGGGCCTGGTCCAGAATTCCATGTTGCTGGAGGAAGGCCAGGCCCAGAATGCCATGGGGATGTGTCAGGCCATGAGCTGAAGCAGGTGGTGGGGGGAGAGGGGATGTGTCTGGCCATGAGCTGGGGCAGGTGGTGGGGGGAGAGGGGATGTGTCTGGCCATGCGCTGGGACAGGTGGTAGGGGGAGAGGGGATGTGTCTGGCCATAAGCTGGGACAGGTGGTGGGGGGAGAGGGGATGTGTCTGGCCATGAGCTGGGACATGTGATGGGGGGAGAGGGGATGTGTCTGGCCATGAGCTGGGACAGGTGGTGGGGGGAGAGGGGATGTGTCTGGCCATGAGCTGAAGCAGGTGGTGGGGGGAGAGGGGATGTGTCTGGCCATGAGCTGGAGCAGGTGGTGGGGGAGAGGGGATGTGTCTGGCCATGAGCTGGGGCAGGTGATGGGGGGAGAGGGGATGTGTCCGGCCTTGAGCTGAGACATGTGATGGGGGGAGAGGGGATGTGTCTGGCCATGAGCTGGAGCAGGTGGTGGGGGGAGAGGGGATGTGCCGGGCCATGAGCTGGAGCAGGTGGTGGGGGGAGAGGCGATGTGTCTGGCCATGAGCTGGGACATGTGATGGGGGGATAGGGGATGTGTCTGGCCTTGAGCTGGAGCAGGTGGTGGGGGGAGAGGGGATGTGTCTGGCCATGAGCTGGGACATGTGATGGGGGGATAGGGGATGTGTCTGGCCTTGAGCTGGAGCAGGTGGTGGGGGGAGAGGGGATGTGTCTGGCCATGAGCTGGGGCAGGTGGTGGGGGGAGAGGGGATGTGTCTGGCCATGAGCTGGGACATGTGATGGGGGGAGAAGGGATGTGTCTGGCCATAAGCTGGAGCATGTGGTGGAGGGAGAGGGGATGTGTCTGGCCATGAGCTGGGACATGTGATGGGGGAGAGGGGATGTGTCTGGCCATGAGCTGGGGCTGGTGGTGGGGGGAGAGGGGATGTGTCTGGCCATGAGCTGGGACATGTGATGGGGGGAGAGGGGATGTGTCTGGCCATAAGCTGGAGCAGGTGGTGGGGGACAGGGGATGTGTCTGGCCATGAGCTGGGACATGTGATGGGGGAGAGGGGATGTGTCTGGCCATGAGCTGGAGCAGGTGGTGGGGGGAGAGGGGATGTGTCTGGCCATGAGCTGGGACATGTGATGGGGGGAGAGGGGATGTGTCTGGCCATGAGCTGGAACAGGTGGTGGGGGGAGAGGGGATGTGTCTGGCCATGAGCTTGGACAGGTGGTGGGGGGAGAGGGGATGTGTCTGGCCATGAGCTGGAGCAGGTGGTGGGGGGAGAGGGGATGTGTCTGGCCATGTGCTGGGACAGGTGGTGGGGGGAGAGGGGATGTGTCTGGCCATGAGCTGGGACAGGTGGTGGGGGGAGAGGGGATGTGTTTGGCCATGAGCTGGAGCAGGTGGTGGGGGGAGATGGGATGTGTCTGGCCATGAGCTGGAACAGGTGGTGGGGGGAGAGGGGATGTGTCTGGCCATGAGCTGGGACAGGTGGTGGGGGGGAGAGGGGATGTGTCTGGCCATGAGCTGGGACAGGTGGTGGGGGGAGAGGGGATGTGTCTGGCCATGAGCTGGGACAGGTGGTTGGGGGAGAGGGGATGTGTCTGGCCATGAGATGGGGCAGGTGATGGGGGGAGAGGGGATGTGTATGGCCATGAGCTGGAGCATGTGGAGGGGGGAGAGGGGATGTGTCAGGCCATGAGCTGGGACAGGTGGTGGGGGGAGAGGGGATGTGTCTGGCCATGAGCTGGGACAGGTGGTGAGGGGAGAGGGGATGTGTCTGGCCATGAGCTGGGACAGGTGGTGGGGGGAGAGGGGATGTGTCTGGCCATGAGCTGGGACATGTGATGGGGGGAGAGGGGATGTGTCTGGCCATGAGCTGGAGCAGGTGGTGGGGGGAGAGGGGATGTGTCTGGCCAGAAATATGAGAATATCCATGAGCATAATCAGGGTCCTAGCAAAATATTTTTTAGAGAATTCGAAGGGGAATGTACTGCCCAGTGGGCCTGAGGTACATGTATCCAGCAGGTAAAGGTATCATACATGTGCATGATGCAGTGCAAAGGCTGGTTGTGACTCCTCCTTCTACTGCTTTACTGTTTAAATCTGGTGATAGGGGAACATGTGAGGAAGACGCAACTAATAAATGAAGATCAGTTGAACGAACCAGCGCTGGTTATGGAGCACTCCTCCGTGAGACATCAAGGCAGCTTGTTACCTGCAAATGCTGCTGTTGTGCTGCTGAAACTCCACACCATGATGAAGGGTGACTTGTTGGAAAATTGTGGGTGTCTGGTGGGTGTCTGGTGGGTACTGTTGGTTACCTGGTGGGTGAAAGGTGGGTGAAGCGGGTGTGCCTGGTTGGTACGGGGTGTTGGGTGACGGGTGGGTGAATGGTCTGGTCCAGAATGCCATGTTGCTGAAGGGGGGCTTGGTGCACAATGCCATGTTGCTGGAGGAGGGCCTGGTCCAGAATGCCATGTTGCTGGAGGAAGGCCAGGCCCAGAATGCCATGTTGATGGAGGAGGGGCAAGTCCAGAATGCCATGTTGTCACAGGTGCGCTGCAGTATTTCTGGCTGATGCCCTAGTGTCAAGATTGATGGGGTGTGTAATAAGGATGTCCAGGACTACAGGGATGTATAGCTGAGGATGTTCAAGTGTGTTGGGGTGTGTAGCTGAGAATATCCATGAGCATAATCAGGGTCCCAGCAAAATATTTTCTAGAGAATTCGTAGGGGTATGTACTGCCCAGTGGGCCTGAGGTACATGTATCCAGCAGGTAAATGTATCATACATGTGCATGATGCAGTACAAAGGCTGGCCGTGACTCCTCCTTCTACTGCTTTACTGTTTAAATCTGGTGATAGGGGAACATGTGAGGAAGACGCAACTAATATATGAAGATCAGTTGAACGAACCAGCGCTGGTTATGGAGCACTCCTCCGTGAGACATCAAGGCAGCTTGTTACCTGCAAATGCTGCTGCTGTGCTGCTGAAACTCCACACCATGATGAAGGGTGACTTGTTGGAAAATTGTGGGTGTCTGGTGAGTGTCTGGTGGGGACTGTTGGGTACCTGGTGGGTGAAAGGGTGAAGCGGGTGTGCCTGGTTGGTACGGGGTGTTGGGTGACGGGTGGGTGAATGGTATGGTCCAGAATGCCATGTTGCTGAAGGGGGGCTTGGTGCACAATGCCCTGTTGCTGGAGGAGGGCCTGGTCCAGAATGCCATGTTGCTGGAGGAAGGCCAGGCCCAGAATGCCATGTTGCTGGAGGAGGGGCAAGTCCAGAATGCCATGTTGTCCACAGGTGCGCTGCAGTATTTCTGGCTGATGCCCTAGTGTCAAGATTGATGGGGTGTGTAATAAGGATGTCCAGGACTACAGGGGTGTGTAGCTGAGGATGTTAAAGTGTGATGGGGTGTGTAGCTGAGAATATCCATGAGCATAATCAGGGTCCCAGCAAAATACTTTATTTTTAAGAGAATTCGTAGGGGTATGTACTGCCCAGTGGGCCTGAGGTACATGTATCCAACAGGTAAATGTATCATACATGTGCATGATGCAGTACAAAGGCTGGCTGTGACTCCTCCTTCTACTGCTTTACTGTTTAAATCTGGTGATAGGGGAACATGTGAGGAAGACGCAACTAATATATGAAGATCAGTTGAACGAACCAGCGCTGGTTATGGAGCACTCCTCCGTGAGACATCAAGGCAGCTTGTTACCTGCAAATGCTGCTGCTGTGCTGCTGAAACTCCACACCATGATGAAGGGTGACTTGTTGGAAAATTGTGGGTGTCTGGTGGGTACTGTTGGTTACCTGGTGGGTGAAAGGTGGGTGAAGCGGGTGTGCCTGGTTGGTACGGGGTGTTGGGTGACGGGTGGGTGAATGGTCTGGTCCAGAAAGCCATGTTGCTGAAGGGGGGCTTAGTGCACAATGCCATGTTGCTGGAGGAGGGCCTGGTCCAGAATTCCATGTTGCTGGAGGAAGGCCAGGCCCAGAATGCCATGGGGATGTGTCAGGCCATGAGCTGAAGCAGGTGGTGGGGGGAGAGGGGATGTGTCTGGCCATGAGCTGGGACAGGTGGTGGGGGGAGAGGGGATGTGTCTGGCCATGCGCTGGGACAGGTGGTAGGGGGAGAGGGGATGTGTCTGGCCATGAGCTGGGACAGGTGGTGGGGGGAGAGGGGATGTGTCTGGCCATGAGCTGGGACATGTGATGGGGGGAGAGGGGATGTGTCTGGCCATGAGCTGGAGCAGGTGGTGGGGGGAGAGGGGATGTGTCTGGCCAGAAATATGAGAATATCCATGAGCATAATCAGGGTCCTAGCAAAATATTTTTTAGAGAATTCGAAGGGGAATGTACTGCCCAGTGGGCCTGAGGTACATGTATCCAGCAGGTAAAGGTATCATACATGTGCATAATGCAGTGCAAAGGCTGGTTGTGACTCCTCCTTCTACTGCTTTACTGTTTAAATCTGGTGATAGGGGAACATGTGAGGAAGACGCAACTAATAAATGAAGATCAGTTGAACGAACCCGCGCTGGTTATGGAGCACTCCTCCGTGAGACATCAAGGCAGCTTGTTACCTGCAAATGCTGCTGTTGTGCTGCTGAAACTCCACACCATGATGAAGGGTGACTTGTTGGAAAATTGTGGGTGTCTGGTGGGTGTCTGGTGGGTACTGTTGGTTACCTGGTGGGTGAAAGGTGGGTGAAGCGGGTGTGCCTGGTTGGTACGGGGTGTTGGGTGACGGGTGGGTGAATGGTCTGGTCCAGAATGCCATGTTGCTGAAGGGGGGCTTGGTGCACAATGCCATGTTGCTGGAGGAGGGCCTGGTCCAGAATGCCATGTTGCTGGAGGAAGGCCAGGCCCAGAATGCCATGTTGATGGAGGAGGGGCAAGTCCAGAATGCCATGTTGTCACAGGTGCGCTGCAGTATTTCTGGCTGATGCCCTAGTGTCAAGATTGATGGGGTGTGTAATAAGGATGTCCAGGACTACAGGGATGTGTAGCTGAGGATGTTCAAGTGTGTTGGGGTGTGTAGCTGAGAATATCCATGAGCATAATCAGGGTCCCAGCAAAATATTTTCTAGAGAATTCGTAGGGGTATGTACTGCCCAGTGGGCCTGAGGTACATGTATCCAGCAGGTAAATGTATCATACATGTGCATGATGCAGTACAAAGGCTGGCCGTGACTCCTCCTTCTACTGCTTTACTGTTTAAATCTGGTGATAGGGGAACATGTGAGGAAGACGCAACTAATATATGAAGATCAGTTGAACGAACCAGCGCTGGTTATGGAGCACTCCTCCGTGAGACATCAAGGCAGCTTGTTACCTGCAAATGCTGCTGCTGTGCTGCTGAAACTCCACACCATGATGAAGGGTGACTTGTTGGAAAATTGTGGGTGTCTGGTGAGTGTCTGGTGGGGACTGTTGGGTACCTGGTGGGTGAAAGGGTGAAGCGGGTGTGCCTGGTTGGTACGGGGTGTTGGGTGACGGGTGGGTGAATGGTATGGTCCAGAATGCCATGTTGCTGAAGGGGGGCTTGGTGCACAATGCCCTGTTGCTGGAGGAGGGCCTGGTCCAGAATGCCATGTTGCTGGAGGAAGGCCAGGCCCAGAATGCCATGTTGCTGGAGGAGGGGCAAGTCCAGAATGCCATGTTGTCCACAGGTGCGCTGCAGTATTTCTGGCTGATGCCCTAGTGTCAAGATTGATGGGGTGTGTAATAAGGATGTCCAGGGCTACAGGGGTGTGTAGCTGAGGATGTTCAAGTGTGATGGGGTGTGTAGCTGAGAATATCCATGAGCATAATCAGGGTCCCAGCAAAATACTTTATTTTTAAGAGAATTCGTAGGGGTATGTACTGCCCAGTGGGCCTGAGGTACATGTATCCAACAGGTAAATGTATCATACATGTGCATGATGCAGTACAAAGGCTGGCTGTGACTCCTCCTTCTACTGCTTTACTGTTTAAATCTGGTGATAGGGGAACATGTGAGGAAGACGCAACTAATATATGAAGATCAGTTGAACGAACCAGCGCTGGTTATGGAGCACTCCTCCGTGAGACATCAAGGCAGCTTGTTACCTGCAAATGCTGCTGCTGTGCTGCTGAAACTCCACACCATGATGAAGGGTGACTTGTTGGAAAATTGTGGGTGTCTGGTGGGTACTGTTGGTTACCTGGTGGGTGAAAGGTGGGTGAAGCGGGTGTGCCTGGTTGGTACGGGGTGTTGGGTGACGGGTGGGTGAATGGTCTGGTCCAGAAAGCCATGTTGCTGAAGGGGGGCTTAGTGCACAATGCCATGTTGCTGGAGGAGGGCCTGGTCCAGAATTCCATGTTGCTGGAGGAAGGCCAGGCCCAGAATGCCATGGGGATGTGTCAGGCCATGAGCTGAAGCAGGTGGTGGGGGGAGAGGGGATGTGTCTGGCCATGAGCTGGGACAGGTGGTGGGGGGAGAGGGGATGTGTCTGGCCATGCGCTGGGACAGGTGGTAGGGGGAGAGGGGATGTGTCTGGCCATGAGCTGGGACAGGTGGTGGGGGGAGAGGGGATGTGTCTGGCCATGAGCTGGGACATGTGATGGGGGGAGAGGGGATGTGTCTGGCCATGAGCTGGGACAGGTGGTGGGGGGAGAGGGGATGTGTCTGGCCATGAGCTGAAGCAGGTGGTGGGGGGAGAGGGGATGTGTCTGGCCATGAGCTGGAGCAGGTGGTGGGGGAGAGGGGATGTGTCTGGCCATGAGCTGGGGCAGGTGGTGGGGGGAGAGGGGATGTGCCTGGCCATGAGCTGGAGCAGGTGGTGGGGGGAGAGGGGATGTGTCTGGCCATGAGCTGGGACATGTGATGGGGGGAGAGGGGATGTGTCTGGCCATGAGCTGGAGCAGGTGGTGGGGGGAGAGGGGATGTGTCTGGCCAGAAATATGAGAATATCCATGAGCATAATCAGGGTCCTAGCAAAATATTTTTTAGAGAATTCGAAGGGGAATGTACTGCCCAGTGGGCCTGAGGTACATGTATCCAGCAGGTAAAGGTATCATACATGTGCATGATGCAGTGCAAAGGCTGGTTGTGACTCCTCCTTCTACTGCTTTACTGTTTAAATCTGGTGATAGGGGAACATGTGAGGAAGACGCAACTAATAAATGAAGATCAGTTGAACGAACCAGCGCTGGTTATGGAGCACTCCTCCGTGAGACATCAAGGCAGCTTGTTACCTGCAAATGCTGCTGTTGTGCTGCTGAAACTCCACACCATGATGAAGGGTGACTTGTTGGAAAATTGTGGGTGTCTGGTGGGTGTCTGGTGGGTACTGTTGGTTACCTGGTGGGTGAAAGGTGGGTGAAGCGGGTGTGCCTGGTTGGTACGGGGTGTTGGGTGACGGGTGGGTGAATGGTCTGGTCCAGAATGCCATGTTGCTGAAGGGGGGCTTGGTGCACAATGCCATGTTGCTGGAGGAGGGCCTGGTCCAGAATGCCATGTTGCTGGAGGAAGGCCAGGCCCAGAATGCCATGTTGATGGAGGAGGGGCAAGTCCAGAATGCCATGTTGTCACAGGTGCGCTGCAGTATTTCTGGCTGATGCCCTAGTGTCAAGATTGATGGGGTGTGTAATAAGGATGTCCAGGACTACAGGGATGTGTAGCTGAGGATGTTCAAGTGTGTTGGGGTGTGTAGCTGAGAATATCCATGAGCATAATCAGGGTCCCAGCAAAATATTTTCTAGAGAATTCGTAGGGGTATGTACTGCCCAGTGGGCCTGAGGTACATGTATCCAGCAGGTAAATGTATCATACATGTGCATGATGCAGTACAAAGGCTGGCCGTGACTCCTCCTTCTACTGCTTTACTGTTTAAATCTGGTGATAGGGGAACATGTGAGGAAGACGCAACTAATATATGAAGATCAGTTGAACGAACCAGCGCTGGTTATGGAGCACTCCTCCGTGAGACATCAAGGCAGCTTGTTACCTGCAAATGCTGCTGCTGTGCTGCTGAAACTCCACACCATGATGAAGGGTGACTTGTTGGAAAATTGTGGGTGTCTGGTGAGTGTCTGGTGGGGACTGTTGGGTACCTGGTGGGTGAAAGGGTGAAGCGGGTGTGCCTGGTTGGTACGGGGTGTTGGGTGACGGGTGGGTGAATGGTATGGTCCAGAATGCCATGTTGCTGAAGGGGGGCTTGGTGCACAATGCCATGTTGCTGGAGGAGGGCCTGGTCCAGAATGCCATGTTGCTGGAGGAAGGCCAGGCCCAGAATGCCATGTTGATGGAGGAGGGGCAAGTCCAGAATGCCATGTTGTCCACAGGTGCGCTGCAGTATTTCTGGCTGATGCCCTAGTGTCAAGATTGATGGGGTGTGTAATAAGGATGTCCAGGACTACAGGGGTGTGTAGCTGAGGATGTTCAAGTGTGATGGGGTGTGTAGCTGAGAATATCCATGAGCATAATCAGGTCCCAGCAAAATACTTTATTTTTAAGAGAATTCGTAGGGGTATGTACTGCCCAGTGGGCCTGAGGTACATGTATCCAACAGGTAAATGTATCATACATGTGCATGATGCAGTACAAAGGCTGGCTGTGACTCCTCCTTCTACTGCTTTACTGTTTAAATCTGGTGATAGGGGAACATGTGAGGAAGACGCAACTAATATATGAAGATCAGTTGAACGAACCAGCGCTGGTTATGGAGCACTCCTCCGTGAGACATCAAGGCAGCTTGTTACCTGCAAATGCTGCTGCTGTGCTGCTGAAACTCCACACCATGATGAAGGGTGACTTGTTGGAAAATTGTGGGTGTCTGGTGGGTGTCTGGTGGGGACTGTTGGGTACCTGGTGGGTGAAAGGTGGGTGAAGCGGTTGTGCCTGGTTGGTACGGGGTGTTGGGTGACGGGTGGGTGAATGGTCTGGTCCAGAATGCCATGTTGCTGAAGGGGGGCTTAGTGCACAATGCCATGTTGCTGGAGGAGGGCCTGGTCCAGAATTCCATGTTGCTGGAGGAAGGCCAGGCCCATAATGCCATGGGGATGTGTCAGGCCATGAGCTGAAGCAGGTGGTGGGGGGAGAGGGGATGTGTCTGGCCATGAGCTGGGGCAGGTGGTGGGGGGAGAGGGGATGTGTCTGGCCATGCGCTGGGACAGGTGGTAGGGGGAGAGGGGATGTGTCTGGCCATAAGCTGGGACAGGTGGTGGGGGGAGAGGGGATGTGTCTGGCCATGAGCTGGGACATGTGATGGGGGGAGAGGGGATGTGTCTGGCCATGAGCTGGGACAGGTGGTGGGGGGAGAGGGGATGTGTCTGGCCATGAGCTGAAGCAGGTGGTGGGGGGAGAGGGGATGTGTCTGGCCATGAGCTGGAGCAGGTGGTGGGGGAGAGGGGATGTGTCTGGCCATGAGCTGGGGCAGGTGATGGGGGGAGAGGGGATGTGTCCGGCCTTGAGCTGAGACATGTGATGGGGGGAGAGGGGATGTGTCTGGCCATGAGCTGGAGCAGGTGGTGGGGGGAGAGGGGATGTGCCGGGCCATGAGCTGGAGCAGGTGGTGGGGGGAGAGGCGATGTGTCTGGCCATGAGCTGGGACATGTGATGGGGGGATAGGGGATGTGTCTGGCCTTGAGCTGGAGCAGGTGGTGGGGGGAGAGGGGATGTGTCTGGCCATGAGCTGGGACATGTGATGGGGGGATAGGGGATGTGTCTGGCCTTGAGCTGGAGCAGGTGGTGGGGGGAGAGGGGATGTGTCTGGCCATGAGCTGGGGCAGGTGGTGGGGGGAGAGGGGATGTGTCTGGCCATGAGCTGGGACATGTGATGGGGGGAGAAGGGATGTGTCTGGCCATAAGCTGGAGCATGTGGTGGAGGGAGAGGGGATGTGTCTGGCCATGAGCTGGGACATGTGATGGGGGAGAGGGGATGTGTCTGGCCATGAGCTGGGGCTGGTGGTGGGGGGAGAGGGGATGTGTTTGGCCATGAGCTGGGACATGTGATGGGGGGAGAGGGGATGTGTCTGGCCATAAGCTGGAGCAGGTGGTGGGGGGACAGGGGATGTGTCTGGCCATGAGCTGGGACATGTGATGGGGGAGAGGGGATGTGTCTGGCCATGAGCTGGAGCAGGTGGTGGGGGTAGAGGGGATGTGTCTGGCCATGAGCTGGGACATGTGATGGGGGGAGAGGGGATGTGTCTGGCCATGAGCTGGAACAGGTGGTGGGGGGAGAGGGGATGTGTCTGGCCATGAGCTTGGACAGGTGGTGGGGGGAGAGGGGATGTGTCTGGCCATGAGCTGGAGCAGGTGGTGGGGGGAGAGGGGATGTGTCTGGCCATGTGCTGGGACAGGTGGTGGGGGGAGAGGGGATGTGTCTGGCCATGAGCTGGGACAGGTGGTGGGGGGAGAGGGGATGTGTTTGGCCATGAGCTGGAGCAGGTGGTGGGGGGAGATGGGATGTGTCTGGCCATGAGCTGGAGCAGGTGGTGGGGGGAGAGGGGATGTGTCTGGCCATGAGCTGGGACAGGTGGTGGGGGGGAGAGGGGATGTGTCTGGCCATGAGCTGGGACAGGTGGTGGGGGGAGAGGGGATGTGTCTGGCCATGAGCTGGGACAGGTGGTGGGGGGAGAGGGGATGTGTCTGGCCATGAGATGGGGCAGGTGATGGGGGGAGAGGGGATGTGTATGGCCATGAGCTGGAGCATGTGGAGGGGGGAGAGGGGATGTGTCAGGCCATGAGCTGGGACAGGTGGTGGGGGGAGAGGGGATGTGTCTGGCCATGAGCTGGGACAGGTGGTGAGGGGAGAGGGGATGTGTCTGGCCATGAGCTGGGACAGGTGGTGGGGGGAGAGGGGATGTGTCTGGCCATGAGCTGGGACATGTGATGGGGGGAGAGGGGATGTGTCTGGCCATGAGCTGGAGCAGGTGGTGGGGGGAGAGGGGATGTGTCTGGCCAGAAATATGAGAATATCCATGAGCATAATCAGGGTCCTAGCAAAATATTTTTTAGAGAATTCGTAGGGGTATGTACTGCCCAGTGGGCCTGAGGTACATGTATCCAGCAGGTAAAGGTATCATACATGTGCATGATGCAGTGCAAAGGCTGGTTGTGACTCCTCCTTCTACTGCTTTACTGTTTAAATCTGGTGATAGGGGAACATGTGAGGAAGACGCAACTAATAAATGAAGATCAGTTGAACGAACCAGCGCTGGTTATGGAGCACTCCTCCGTGAGACATCAAGGCAGCTTGTTACCTGCAAATGCTGCTGTTGTGCTGCTGAAACTCCACACCATGATGAAGGGTGACTTGTTGGAAAATTGTGGGTGTCTGGTGGGTGTCTGGTGGGTACTGTTGGTTACCTGGTGGGTGAAAGGTGGGTGAAGCGGGTGTGCCTGGTTGGTACGGGGTGTTGGGTGACGGGTGGGTGAATGGTCTGGTCCAGAATGCCATGTTGCTGAAGGGGGGCTTGGTGCACAATGCCATGTTGCTGGAGGAGGGCCTGGTCCAGAATGCCATGTTGCTGGAGGAAGGCCAGGCCCAGAATGCCATGTTGATGGAGGAGGGGCAAGTCCAGAATGCCATGTTGTCACAGGTGCGCTGCAGTATTTCTGGCTGATGCCCTAGTGTCAAGATTGATGGGGTGTGTAATAAGGATGTCCAGGACTACAGGGATGTATAGCTGAGGATGTTCAAGTGTGTTGGGGTGTGTAGCTGAGAATATCCATGAGCATAATCAGGGTCCCAGCAAAATATTTTCTAGAGAATTCGTAGGGGTATGTACTGCCCAGTGGGCCTGAGGTACATGTATCCAGCAGGTAAATGTATCATACATGTGCATGATGCAGTACAAAGGCTGGCCGTGACTCCTCCTTCTACTGCTTTACTGTTTAAATCTGGTGATAGGGGAACATGTGAGGAAGACGCAACTAATATATGAAGATCAGTTGAACGAACCAGCGCTGGTTATGGAGCACTCCTCCGTGAGACATCAAGGCAGCTTGTTACCTGCAAATGCTGCTGCTGTGCTGCTGAAACTCCACACCATGATGAAGGGTGACTTGTTGGAAAATTGTGGGTGTCTGGTGAGTGTCTGGTGGGGACTGTTGGGTACCTGGTGGGTGAAAGGGTGAAGCGGGTGTGCCTGGTTGGTACGGGGTGTTGGGTGACGGGTGGGTGAATGGTATGGTCCAGAATGCCATGTTGCTGAAGGGGGGCTTGGTGCACAATGCCCTGTTGCTGGAGGAGGGCCTGGTCCAGAATGCCATGTTGCTGGAGGAAGGCCAGGCCCAGAATGCCATGTTGCTGGAGGAGGGGCAAGTCCAGAATGCCATGTTGTCCACAGGTGCGCTGCAGTATTTCTGGCTGATGCCCTAGTGTCAAGATTGATGGGGTGTGTAATAAGGATGTCCAGGACTACAGGGGTGTGTAGCTGAGGATGTTCAAGTGTGATGGGGTGTGTAGCTGAGAATATCCATGAGCATAATCAGGGTCCCAGCAAAATACTTTATTTTTAAGAGAATTCGTAGGGGTATGTACTGCCCAGTGGGCCTGAGGTACATGTATCCAACAGGTAAATGTATCATACATGTGCATGATGCAGTACAAAGGCTGGCTGTGACTCCTCCTTCTACTGCTTTACTGTTTAAATCTGGTGATAGGGGAACATGTGAGGAAGACGCAACTAATATATGAAGATCAGTTGAACGAACCAGCGCTGGTTATGGAGCACTCCTCCGTGAGACATCAAGGCAGCTTGTTACCTGCAAATGCTGCTGCTGTGCTGCTGAAACTCCACACCATGATGAAGGGTGACTTGTTGGAAAATTGTGGGTGTCTGGTGGGTACTGTTGGTTACCTGGTGGGTGAAAGGTGGGTGAAGCGGGTGTGCCTGGTTGGTACGGGGTGTTGGGTGACGGGTGGGTGAATGGTCTGGTCCAGAAAGCCATGTTGCTGAAGGGGGGCTTAGTGCACAATGCCATGTTGCTGGAGGAGGGCCTGGTCCAGAATTCCATGTTGCTGGAGGAAGGCCAGGCCCAGAATGCCATGGGGATGTGTCAGGCCATGAGCTGAAGCAGGTGGTGGGGGGAGAGGGGATGTGTCTGGCCATGAGCTGGGACAGGTGGTGGGGGGAGAGGGGATGTGTCTGGCCATGCGCTGGGACAGGTGGTAGGGGGAGAGGGGATGTGTCTGGCCATGAGCTGGGACAGGTGGTGGGGGGAGAGGGGATGTGTCTGGCCATGAGCTGGGACATGTGATGGGGGGAGAGGGGATGTGTCTGGCCATGAGCTGGGACAGGTGGTGGGGGGAGAGGGGATGTGTCTGGCCATGAGCTGAAGCAGGTGGTGGGGGGAGAGGGGATGTGTCTGGCCATGAGCTGGAGCAGGTGGTGGGGGAGAGGGGATGTGTCTGGCCATGAGCTGGGGCAGGTGATGGGGGGATAGGGGATGTGTCCGGCCTTGAGCTGAGACATGTGATGGGGGGAGAGGGGATGTGTCTGGCCATGAGCTGGGACAGGTGGTGGGGGGAGAGGGGATGTGCCTGGCCATGAGCTGGAGCAGGTGGTGGGGGGAGAGGGGATGTGTCTGGCCATGAGCTGGGACATGTGATGGGGGGAGAGGGGATGTGTCTGGCCATGAGCTGGAGCAGGTGGTGGGGGGAGAGGGGATGTGTCTGGCCAGAAATATGAGAATATCCATGAGCATAATCAGGGTCCTAGCAAAATATTTTTTAGAGAATTCGAAGGGGAATGTACTGCCCAGTGGGCCTGAGGTACATGTATCCAACAGGTAAAGGTATCATACATGTGCATGATGCAGTGCAAAGGCTGGTTGTGACTCCTCCTTCTACTGCTTTACTGTTTAAATCTGGTGATAGGGGAACATGTGAGGAAGACGCAACTAATAAATGAAGATCAGTTGAACGAACCAGCGCTGGTTATGGAGCACTCCTCCGTGAGACATCAAGGCAGCTTGTTACCTGCAAATGCTGCTGTTGTGCTGCTGAAACTCCACACCATGATGAAGGGTGACTTGTTGGAAAATTGTGGGTGTCTGGTGGGTGTCTGGTGGGTACTGTTGGTTACCTGGTGGGTGAAAGGTGGGTGAAGCGGGTGTGCCTGGTTGGTACGGGGTGTTGGGTGACGGGTGGGTGAATGGTCTGGTCCAGAATGCCATGTTGCTGAAGGGGGGCTTGGTGCACAATGCCATGTTGCTGGAGGAGGGCCTGGTCCAGAATGCCATGTTGCTGGAGGAAGGCCAGGCCCAGAATGCCATGTTGATGGAGGAGGGGCAAGTCCAGAATGCCATGTTGTCACAGGTGCGCTGCAGTATTTCTGGCTGATGCCCTAGTGTCAAGATTGATGGGGTGTGTAATAAGGATGTCCAGGACTACAGGGATGTGTAGCTGAGGATGTTCAAGTGTGTTGGGGTGTGTAGCTGAGAATATCCATGAGCATAATCAGGGTCCCAGCAAAATATTTTCTAGAGAATTCGTAGGGGTATGTACTGCCCAGTGGGCCTGAGGTACATGTATCCAGCAGGTAAATGTATCATACATGTGCATGATGCAGTACAAAGGCTGGCCGTGACTCCTCCTTCTACTGCTTTACTGTTTAAATCTGGTGATAGGGGAACATGTGAGGAAGACGCAACTAATATATGAAGATCAGTTGAACGAACCAGCGCTGGTTATGGAGCACTCCTCCGTGAGACATCAAGGCAGCTTGTTACCTGCAAATGCTGCTGCTGTGCTGCTGAAACTCCACACCATGATGAAGGGTGACTTGTTGGAAAATTGTGGGTGTCTGGTGAGTGTCTGGTGGGGACTGTTGGGTACCTGGTGGGTGAAAGGGTGAAGCGGGTGTGCCTGGTTGGTACGGGGTGTTGGGTGACGGGTGGGTGAATGGTATGGTCCAGAATGCCATGTTGCTGAAGGGGGGCTTGGTGCACAATGCCCTGTTGCTGGAGGAGGGCCTGGTCCAGAATGCCATGTTGCTGGAGGAAGGCCAGGCCCAGAATGCCATGTTGCTGGAGGAGGGGCAAGTCCAGAATGCCATGTTGTCCACAGGTGCGCTGCAGTATTTCTGGCTGATGCCCTAGTGTCAAGATTGATGGGGTGTGTAATAAGGATGTCCAGGACTACATAGGTGTGTAGCTGAGGATGTTCAAGTGTGATGGGGTGTGTAGCTGAGAATATCCATGAGCATAATCAGGGTCCCAGCAAAATACTTTATTTTTAAGAGAATTCGTAGGGGTATGTACTGCCCAGTGGGCCTGAGGTACATGTATCCAACAGGTAAATGTATCATACATGTGCATGATGCAGTACAAAGGCTGGCTGTGACTCCTCCTTCTACTGCTTTACTGTTTAAATCTGGTGATAGGGGAACATGTGAGGAAGACGCAACTAATATATGAAGATCAGTTGAACGAACCAGCGCTGGTTATGGAGCACTCCTCCGTGAGACATCAAGGCAGCTTGTTACCTGCAAATGCTGCTGCTGTGCTGCTGAAACTCCACACCATGATGAAGGGTGACTTGTTGGAAAATTGTGGGTGTCTGGTGGGTACTGTTGGTTACCTGGTGGGTGAAAGGTGGGTGAAGCGGGTGTGCCTGGTTGGTACGGGGTGTTGGGTGACGGGTGGGTGAATGGTCTGGTCCAGAAAGCCATGTTGCTGAAGGGGGGCTTAGTGCACAATGCCATGTTGCTGGAGGAGGGCCTGGTCCAGAATTCCATGTTGCTGGAGGAAGGCCAGGCCCAGAATGCCATGGGGATGTGTCAGGCCATGAGCTGAAGCAGGTGGTGGGGGGAGAGGGGATGTGTCTGGCCATGAGCTGGGACAGGTGGTGGGGGGAGAGGGGATGTGTCTGGCCATGCGCTGGGACAGGTGGTAGGGGGAGAGGGGATGTGTCTGGCCATGAGCTGGGACAGGTGGTGGGGGGAGAGGGGATGTGTCTGGCCATGAGCTGGGACATGTGATGGGGGGAGAGGGGATGTGTCTGGCCATGAGCTGGGACAGGTGGTGGGGGGAGAGGGGATGTGTCTGGCCATGAGCTGAAGCAGGTGGTGGGGGGAGAGGGGATGTGTCTGGCCATGAGCTGGAGCAGGTGGTGGGGGAGAGGGGATGTGTCTGGCCATGAGCTGGGGCAGGTGATGGGGGGATAGGGGATGTGTCCGGCCTTGAGCTGAGACATGTGATGGGGGGAGAGGGGATGTGTCTGGCCATGAGCTGGGACAGGTGGTGGGGGGAGAGGGGATGTGCCTGGCCATGAGCTGGAGCAGGTGGTGGGGGGAGAGGGGATGTGTCTGGCCATGAGCTGGGACATGTGATGGGGGGAGAGGGGATGTGTCTGGCCATGAGCTGGAGCAGGTGGTGGGGGGAGAGGGGATGTGTCTGGCCAGAAATATGAGAATATCCATGAGCATAATCAGGGTCCTAGCAAAATATTTTTTAGAGAATTCGAAGGGGAATGTACTGCCCAGTGGGCCTGAGGTACATGTATCCAACAGGTAAAGGTATCATACATGTGCATGATGCAGTGCAAAGGCTGGTTGTGACTCCTCCTTCTACTGCTTTACTGTTTAAATCTGGTGATAGGGGAACATGTGAGGAAGACGCAACTAATAAATGAAGATCAGTTGAACGAACCAGCGCTGGTTATGGAGCACTCCTCCGTGAGACATCAAGGCAGCTTGTTACCTGCAAATGCTGCTGTTGTGCTGCTGAAACTCCACACCATGATGAAGGGTGACTTGTTGGAAAATTGTGGGTGTCTGGTGGGTGTCTGGTGGGTACTGTTGGTTACCTGGTGGGTGAAAGGTGGGTGAAGCGGGTGTGCCTGGTTGGTACGGGGTGTTGGGTGACGGGTGGGTGAATGGTCTGGTCCAGAATGCCATGTTGCTGAAGGGGGGCTTGGTGCACAATGCCATGTTGCTGGAGGAGGGCCTGGTCCAGAATGCCATGTTGCTGGAGGAAGGCCAGGCCCAGAATGCCATGTTGATGGAGGAGGGGCAAGTCCAGAATGCCATGTTGTCACAGGTGCGCTGCAGTATTTCTGGCTGATGCCCTAGTGTCAAGATTGATGGGGTGTGTAATAAGGATGTCCAGGACTACAGGGATGTGTAGCTGAGGATGTTCAAGTGTGTTGGGGTGTGTAGCTGAGAATATCCATGAGCATAATCAGGGTCCCAGCAAAATATTTTCTAGAGAATTCGTAGGGGTATGTACTGCCCAGTGGGCCTGAGGTACATGTATCCAGCAGGTAAATGTATCATACATGTGCATGATGCAGTACAAAGGCTGGCCGTGACTCCTCCTTCTACTGCTTTACTGTTTAAATCTGGTGATAGGGGAACATGTGAGGAAGACGCAACTAATATATGAAGATCAGTTGAACGAACCAGCGCTGGTTATGGAGCACTCCTCCGTGAGACATCAAGGCAGCTTGTTACCTGCAAATGCTGCTGCTGTGCTGCTGAAACTCCACACCATGATGAAGGGTGACTTGTTGGAAAATTGTGGGTGTCTGGTGAGTGTCTGGTGGGGACTGTTGGGTACCTGGTGGGTGAAAGGGTGAAGCGGGTGTGCCTGGTTGGTACGGGGTGTTGGGTGACGGGTGGGTGAATGGTATGGTCCAGAATGCCATGTTGCTGAAGGGGGGCTTGGTGCACAATGCCCTGTTGCTGGAGGAGGGCCTGGTCCAGAATGCCATGTTGCTGGAGGAAGGCCAGGCCCAGAATGCCATGTTGCTGGAGGAGGGGCAAGTCCAGAATGCCATGTTGTCCACAGGTGCGCTGCAGTATTTCTGGCTGATGCCCTAGTGTCAAGATTGATGGGGTGTGTAATAAGGATGTCCAGGACTACAGGGGTGTGTAGCTGAGGATGTTCAAGTGTGATGGGGTGTGTAGCTGAGAATATCCATGAGCATAATCAGGGTCCCAGCAAAATACTTTATTTTTAAGAGAATTCGTAGGGGTATGTACTGCCCAGTGGGCCTGAGGTACATGTATCCAACAGGTAAATGTATCATACATGTGCATGATGCAGTACAAAGGCTGGCTGTGACTCCTCCTTCTACTGCTTTACTGTTTAAATCTGGTGATAGGGGAACATGTGAGGAAGACGCAACTAATATATGAAGATCAGTTGAACGAACCAGCGCTGGTTATGGAGCACTCCTCCGTGAGACATCAAGGCAGCTTGTTACCTGCAAATGCTGCTGCTGTGCTGCTGAAACTCCACACCATGATGAAGGGTGACTTGTTGGAAAATTGTGGGTGTCTGGTGGGTACTGTTGGTTACCTGGTGGGTGAAAGGTGGGTGAAGCGGGTGTGCCTGGTTGGTACGGGGTGTTGGGTGACGGGTGGGTGAATGGTCTGGTCCAGAAAGCCATGTTGCTGAAGGGGGGCTTAGTGCACAATGCCATGTTGCTGGAGGAGGGCCTGGTCCAGAATTCCATGTTGCTGGAGGAAGGCCAGGCCCAGAATGCCATGGGGATGTGTCAGGCCATGAGCTGAAGCAGGTGGTGGGGGGAGAGGGGATGTGTCTGGCCATGAGCTGGGACAGGTGGTGGGGGGAGAGGGGATGTGTCTGGCCATGAGCTGAAGCAGGTGGTGGGGGGAGAGGGGATGTGTCTGGCCATGAGCTGGGACAGGTGGTGGGGGGAGAGGGGATGTGTCTGGCCATGAGCTGGGACATGTGATGGGGGGAGAGGGGATGTGTCTGGCCATGAGCTGGGACAGGTGGTGGGGGGAGAGGGGATGTGTCTGGCCATGAGCTGAAGCAGGTGGTGGGGGGAGAGGGGATGTGTCTGGCCATGAGCTGGAGCAGGTGGTGGGGGAGAGGGGATGTGTCTGGCCATGAGCTGGGGCAGGTGATGGGGGGATAGGGGATGTGTCCGGCCTTGAGCTGAGACATGTGATGGGGGGAGAGGGGATGTGTCTGGCCATGAGCTGGGACAGGTGGTGGGGGGAGAGGGGATGTGCCTGGCCATGAGCTGGAGCAGGTGGTGGGGGGAGAGGCGATGTGTCTGGCCATGAGCTGGGACATGTGATGGGGGGATAGGGGATGTGTCTGGCCTTGAGCTGGAGCAGGTGGTGGGGGGAGAGGGGAGTGTCTGGCCATGAGCTGAGACATGTGATGGGGGGATAGGGGATGTGTCTGGCCTTGAGCTGGAGCAGGTGGTGGGGGGAGAGGGGATGTGTCTGGCCATGAGCTGGGGCAGGTGGTGGGGGGAGAGGGGATGTGTCTGGCCATGAGCTGGGACATGTGATGGGGGGAGAAGGGATGTGTCTGGCCATAAGCTGGAGCATGTGGTGGAGGGAGAGGGGATGTGTCTGGCCATGAGCTAAGACATGTGATGGGGGAGAGGGGATGTGTCTGGCCATGAGCTGGGGCAGGTGGTGGGGGGAGAGGGGATGTGTTTGGCCATGAGCTGGGACATGTGATGGGGGGAGAGGGGATGTGTCTGGCCATAAGCTGGAGCAGGTGGTGGGGGGACAGGGGATGTGTCTGGCCATGAGCTGGAGCAGGTGGTGGGGGGAGATGGGATGTGTCTGGCCATGAGCTGGAGCAGGTGGTGGGGGGAGAGGGGATGTGTCTGGCCATGAGCTGGGACAGGTGGTGGGGGGGAGAGGGGATGTGTCTGGCCATGAGCTGGGACAGGTGGTGGGGGGAGAGGGGATGTGTCTGGCCATGAGCTGGGACAGGTGGTGGGGGGTGAGGGGATGTGTCTGGCCATGAGATGGGGCAGGTGATGGGGGGAGAGGGGATGTGTCTGGCCATGAGCTGGAGCATGTGGTGGGGGGAGAGGGGATGTGTCTGACCATGACCTGGAGCAGGTGGTGGGGGGAGAGGGGATGTGTCAGGCCATGAGCTGGGACAGGTGGTGGGGGGAGAGGGGATGTGTCTGGCCATGAGCTGGGACAGGTGGTGAGGGGAGAGGGGATGTGCCTGGCCATGAGCTGGAGCAGGTGGTGGGGGGAGAGGGGATGTGTCTGGCCATGAGCTGGGACATGTGATGGGGGGAGAGGGGATGTGTCTGGCCATGAGCTGGAGCAGGTGGTGGGGGGAGAGGGGATGTGTCTGGCCAGAAATATGAGAATATCCATGAGCATAATCAGGGTCCCAGCAAAATATTTTTTAGAGAATTCGAAGGGGAATGTACTGCCCAGTGGGCCTGAGGTACATGTATCCAGCAGGTAAAGGTATCATACATGTGCATGATGCAGTGCAAAGGCTGGTTGTGACTCCTCCGTCTACTGCTTTACTGTTTAAATCTGGTGATAGGGGAACATGTGAGGAAGACGCAACTAATAAATGAAGATCAGTTGAACGAACCAGCGCTGGTTATGGAGCACTCCTCCGTGAGACATCAAGGCAGCTTGTTACCTGCAAATGCTGCTGTTGTGCTGCTGAAACTCCACACCATGATGAAGGGTGACTTGTTGGAAAATTGTGGGTGTCTGGTGGGTGTCTGGTGGGTACTGTTGGTTACCTGGTGGGTGAAAGGTGGGTGAAGCGGGTGTGCCTGGTTGGTACGGGGTGTTGGGTGACGGGTGGGTGAATGGTCTGGTCCAGAAAGCCATGTTGCTGAAGGGGGGCTTAGTGCACAATGCCATGTTGCTGGAGGAAGGCCTGGTCCAAAATTCCATGTTGCTGGAGGAAGGCCAGGCCCAGAATGCCATGGGGATGTGTCAGGCCATGAGCTGAAGCAGGTGGTGGGGGGAGAGGGGATGTGTCTGGCCATGAGCTGGGACAGGTGGTGGGGGGAGAGGGGATGTGTCTGGCCATGCGCTGGGACAGGTGGTAGGGGGAGAGGGGATGTGTCTGGCCATGAGCTGGGACAGGTGGTGGGGGGAGAGGGGATGTGTCTGGCCATGAGCTGGGACATGTGATGGGGGGAGAGGGGATGTGTCTGGCCATGAGCTGGGACAGGTGGTGGGGGGAGAGGGGATGTGTCTGGCCATGAGCTGAAGCAGGTGGTGGGGGGAGAGGGGATGTGTCTGGCCATGAGCTGGAGCAGGTGGTGGGGGAGAGGGGATGTGTCTGGCCATGAGCTGGGGCAGGTGATGGGGGGATAGGGGATGTGTCCGGCCTTGAGCTGAGACATGTGATGGGGGGAGAGGGGATGTGTCTGGCCATGAGCTGGGACAGGTGGTGGGGGGAGAGGGGATGTGCCTGGCCATGAGCTGGAGCAGGTGGTGGGGGGAGAGGCGATGTGTCTGGCCATGAGCTGGGACATGTGATGGGGGGATAGGGGATGTGTCTGGCCTTGAGCTGGAGCAGGTGGTGGGGGGAGAGGGGATGTGTCTGGCCATGAGCTGAGACATGTGATGGGGGGATAGGGGATGTGTCTGGCCTTGAGCTGGAGCAGGTGGTGGGGGGAGAGGGGATGTGTCTGGCCATGAGCTGGGGCAGGTGGTGGGGGGAGAGGGGATGTGTCTGGCCATGAGCTGGGGCATGTGATGGGGGGAGAAGGGATGTGTCTGGCCATAAGCTGGAGCATGTGGTGGAGGGAGAGGGGATGTGTCTGGCCATGAGCTAAGACATGTGATGGGGGAGAGGGGATGTGTCTGGCCATGAGATGGGGCAGGTGGTGGGGGGAGAGGGGATGTGTTTGGCCATGAGCTGGGACAGGTGATGGGGGGAGAGGGGATGTGTCTGGCCATAAGCTGGAGCAGGTGGTGGGGGGACAGGGGATGTGTCTGGCCATGAGCTGGAGCAGGTGGTGGGGGGAGATGGGATGTGTCTGGCCATGAGCTGGAGCAGGTGGTGGGGGGAGAGGGGATGTGTCTGGCCATGAGCTGGGACAGGTGGTGGGGGGGAGAGGGGATGTGTCTGGCCATGAGCTGGGACAGGTGGTGGGGGGAGAGGGGATGTGTCTGGCCATGAGCTGGGACAGGTGGTGGGGGGTGAGGGGATGTGTCTGGCCATGAGATGGGGCAGGTGATGGGGGGAGAGGGGATGTGTCTGGCCATGAGCTGGAGCATGTGGTGGGGGGAGAGGGGATGTGTCTGACCATGACCTGGAGCAGGTGGTGGGGGGAGAGGGGATGTGTCAGGCCATGAGCTGGGACAGGTGGTGGGGGGAGAGGGGATGTGTCTGGCCATGAGCTGGGACAGGTGGTGAGGGGAGAGGGGATGTGTCTGGCCATGAGCTGGGACAGGTGGTGGGGGGAGAGGGGATGTGTCTGGCCATGAGCTGGGACATGTGATGGGGGGAGAGGGGATGTGTCTGGCCATGAGCTGGAGCAGGTGGTGGGGGGAGAGGGGATGTGTCTGGCCAGAAATATGAGAATATCCATGAGCATAATCAGGGTCCCAGCAAAATATTTTTTAGAGAATTCGAAGGGGAATGTACTGCCCAGTGGGCCTGAGGTACATGTATCCAGCAGGTAAAGGTATCATACATGTGCATGATGCAGTGCAAAGGCTGGTTGTGACTCCTCCGTCTACTGCTTTACTGTTTAAATCTGGTGATAGGGGAACATGTGAGGAAGACGCAACTAATAAATGAAGATCAGTTGAACGAACCAGCGCTGGTTATGGAGCACTCCTCCGTGAGACATCAAGGCAGCTTGTTACCTGCAAATGCTGTTGTTGTGCTGCTGAAACTCCACACCATGATGAAGGGTGACTTGTTGGAAAATTGTGGGTGTCTGGTGGGTGTCTGGTGGGGACTGTTGGTTACCTGGTGGGTGAAAGGTGGGTGAAGCGGGTGTGCCTGGTTGGTACGGGGTGTTGGGTGACGGGTGGGTGAATGGTCTGGTCCAGAATGCCATGTTGCTGAAGGGGGGCTTGGTGCACAATGCCCTGTTGCTGGAGGAGGGCCTGGTCCAGAATGCCATGTTGCTGGAGGAAGGCCAGGCCCAGAATGCCATGTTGCTGGAGGAGGGGCAAGTCCAGAATGCCATGTTGTCACAGGTGCGCTGCAGTATTTCTGGCTGATGCCCTAGTGTCAAGATTGATGGGGTGTGTAATAAGGATGTCCATGACTACAGGGGTGTGTAGCTGAGGATGTTCAAGTGTGTTGGGGTGTGTAGCTGAGAATATCCATGAGCATAATCAGGGTCCCAGCAAAATACTTTATTTTTAAGAGAATTCGTAGGGGTATGTACTGCCCAGTGGGCCTGAGGTACATGTATCCAGCAGGTAAATGTATCATACAGGTGCATGATGCAGTACAAAGGCTGGCCGTGACTCCTCCTTCTACTGCTTTACTGTTTAAATCTGGTGATAGGGGAACATGTGAGGAAGACGCAACTAATATATGAAGATCAGTTGAACGAACCAGCGCTGGTTATGGAGCACTCCTCCGTGAGACATCAAGGCAGCTTGTTACCTGCAAATGCTGCTGCTGTGCTGCTGAAACTCCTCACCATGATGAAGGGTGACTTGTTGGGAAATTGTGGGTGTCTGGTGAGTGTCTGGTGGGGACTGTTGGGTACCTGGTGGGTGAAAGGGTGAAGCGGGTGTGCCTGGTTGGTACGGGGTGTTGCGTGACGGGTGGGTGAATGGTCTGGTACAGAATGCCATGTTGCTGAAGGGGGGCTTGGTGCACAATGCCCGGTTGCTGGAGGAGGGCCTGGTCCAGAATGCCATGTTGCTGGAGGAAGGCCAGGCCCAGAATGCCATGTTGCTGGAGGAGGGGCAAGTCCAGAATGCCATGTTGTCCACAGGTGCGCTGCAGTATTTCTGGCTGATGCCCTAGTGTCAAGATTGATGGGGTGTGTAATAAGGATGTCCATGACTACAGGGGTGTGTAGCTGAGGATGTTCAAGTGTGATGGGGTGTGTAGCTGAGAATATCCATGAGCATAATCAGGGTCCCAGCAAAATACTTTATTTTTAAGAGAATTCGTAGGGGTATGTACTGCCCAGTGGGCCTGAGGTACATGTATCCAACAGGTAAATGTATCATACATGTGCATGATGCAGTACAAAGGCTGGCTGTGACTCCTCCTTCTACTGCTTTACTGTTTAAATCTGGTGATAGGGGAACATGTGAGGAAGACGCAACTAATAAATGAAGATCAGTTGAACGAACCAGCGCTGGTTATGGAGCACTCCTCCGTGAGACATCAAGGCAGCTTGTTACCTGCAAATGCTGCTGCTGTGCTGCTGAAACTCCACACCATGATGAAGGGTGACTTGTTGGAAAATTGTGGGTGTCTGGTGGGTGTCTGGTGGGTACTGTTGGTTACCTGGTGGGTGAAAGGTGGGTGAAGCGGGTGTGCCTGGTTGGTACGGGGTGTTGGGTGACGGGTGGGTGAATGGTCTGGTCCAGAATGCCATGTTGCTGAAGGGGGGCTTGGTGCACAATGCCATGTTGTTGGAGGAGGGCCTGGTCCAGAATTCCATGTTGCTGGAGGAAGGCCAGGCCCAGAATGCCATGGGGATGTGTCAGGCCATGAGCTGGGACAGGTGGTGGGGGGAGAGGGGATGTGTCTGGCCATGAGCTGGGACAGGTGGTGGGGGGAGAGGGGATGTGTCTGGCCATGCGCTGGGACAGGTGGTAGGGGGAGAGGGGATGTGTCTGGCCATGAGCTGGGACAGGTGGTGGGGGGAGAGGGGATGTGTCTGGCCATGAGCTGGGACATGTGATGGGGGGAGAGGGGATGTGTCTGGCCATGAGCTGGGACAGGTGGTGGGGGGAGAGGGGATGTGTCTGGCCATGAGCTGAAGCAGGTGGTGGGGGGAGAGGGGATGTGTCTGGCCATGAGCTGGAGCAGGTGGTGGGGGAGAGGGGATGTGTCTGGCCATGAGCTGGAGCAGGTGATGGGGGGAGAGGGGATGTGTCCGGCCTTGAGCTGAGACATGTGATGGGGGGAGAGGGGATGTGTCTGGCCATGAGCTGGAGCAGGTGGTGGGGGGAGATGGGATGTGTCTGGCCATGAGCTGGAGCAGGTGGTGGGGGGAGAGGCGATGTGTCTGGCCATGAGCTGGGACATGTGATGGGGGGATAGGGGATGTGTCTGGCCTTGAGCTGGAGCAGGTGGTGGGGGGAGAGGGGATGTGTCTGGCCATGAGCTGGGACATGTGATGGGGGGATAGGGGATGTGTCTGGCCTTGAGCTGGAGCAGGTGGTGGGGGGAGAGGGGATGTGTCTGGCCATGAGCTGGGGCAGGTGATGGGGGGGGAGGGGATGTGTCTGGCCATGAGCTGGGACATGTGATGGGGGGAGAGGGGATGTGTCTGGCCATGAGCTGGGACAGGTGATGGGGGGAGAGGGGATGTGTCTGGCCATGAGCTGGGACATGTGATGGGGGGAGAGGGGATGTGTCTGGCCATGAGCTGGGACAGGTGGTGGGGGGAGAGGGGATGTGTCTGGCCATGAGCTGGGACATGTGATGGGGGGAGAGGGGATGTGTCTGGCCATGAGCTGGAGCAGGTGGTGGGGGGAGAGGGGATGTGTCTGGCCATGAGCTGGGGCAGGTGATGGGGGGAGAGGGGATGTGTCCGGCCTTGAGCTGAGACATGTGATGGGGGGAGAGGGGATGTGTCTGGCCATGAGCTGGAGCAGGTGGTGGGGGGAGAGGGGATGTGTCTGGCCATGAGCTGGAGCAGGTGGTGGGGGGAGAGGGGATGTGTCTGGCCATGAGCTGGGACATGTGATGGGGGGATAGAGGATGTGTCTGGCCATGAGCTGGAGCAGGTGGTGGGGGGAGAGGGGATGTGTCTGGCCATGAGCTGGGGCAGGTGATGGGGGGGGAGGGGATGTGTCTGGCCATGAGCTGGGACATGTGATGGGGGGAGAGGGGATGTGTCTGGCCATGAGCTGGGACAGGTGATGGGGGGAGAGGGGATGTGTCTGGCCATGAGCTGGGACAGGTGATGGGGGCAGGGCATTGAGGTGCATTTATTTGGTGCATTTATTTGGTGCTTACCGGCGGGAACGTGGACTTGAGCTTGCAAGATGATAGGCCTCTTGGTTGGAGACTTGGGATGTTGTTTGATCTTCTGAAAATAGGGAAGAAAGGGACAGTAAGTAGGTGGAGAGCTGGCCAGATGTGGAGTGAAAGTATATGAAGCAGCTGACCAAAATACCAAAAATGTAAATGGCCCTGACCAGCAAGGTGGAGGCAAGTGCAGAGGTGAGGAGGGTTGGCAGGTGCAGAGGTGAGCATGGCTGGCAGGTGCAGAGGTGAGGAGGGTAAGGGTGAGGGTTGGGAGGGAGGATGCAGCTGACTGATCCATAGCCGTTCTGGCTGGGACAGGTGGTGGGGGGAGAGGGGATGTGTCTGGCCATGAGCTGGGGCAGGTGGTGGGGGGAGAGGGGATGTGTCTGGCCATGGGCTGGGACAGGTGATGGGGGGAGAGGGGACTTGTCTGGCCTAGCTGTTCTGGGGTAAGGGTGAGGGGTGGGAGGGAGGAGGCAGGTTACTGATCCACAGCTATTCTGGGGTAAGGATGAGGGGTGGGAGGGAGGAGGCAGCTGACTGATCCACAGCTGTTCTGAGATAAGGGGTAGGATGTGCAGCCTAGCACACGAGGGGTCAGGGTTCCAGCATATTCTTACGAGTTGTACTGCCCAGTGGGCTGGAGGGTTTAGGACCCAGGGGTTGAGTGCAAGGCTGGAGGGTTTAGGACCCAGGGGTTGAGTGCAAGGCTGGAGGACTCAGGATCCAGGGTTGGTGGCCAGGCTGGATGGCTCAGGACCTAGGAATTGAGAGGAAAGCTGGAGGGTTCAGGCAATGCAGGGTTTGCGAATTTTCTAAGGATACTGTACTGCCATGTGGGCCTCATGTACATCTTAATACATGGATGGTACAAGGCAGGTACAGCAAGCAATGCCCAGGTTGACTCACAACTCCTACTCCTACAGATTTTATCTTTGGTATGGGTGCTTCGATTAAAGTGTGCAAGACACAATATACGAAAGCTACGAAGTGACGGATGCACAAACACGCGCATTTTGGTTCTTGAGACCTCTCCATATGAGACCTCAAGGCAGCATTTACCTGCACATGCTGCTGCTGGGCTCCTGAAATCAGAGTGTACGATTGGAATTTCCCTGAGTGCAACGTATTGGAATTTCCCTGAGTGCAACCTATTGGAATTTCCCTGAGTGCAACCGCCTAGAATTTCCCTGAGAGCAACCGATTGGAATTTCCCTGAGTACAACCGCCTAGAATTTCCCCGAGTGCAACCGCGTAGAATATGGGCAGGGCAGGGCGAGGGGCCACAGGGCGGCCATGCGACCACAGTGCAGCTTCTGATGGAGTATCCAACGCATGCAGCCCGGACGGACGCTCAGGCCGGCCGGGCGCTACGCGTCGCGGCTTATAATGGGCATGAGGCCGTTGTTCGGATGCTGCTTGGGGCCGAATCCCATGCGCCCCATGCGGACTATATGGACGGATGGGCGCTATGCACCACAGCCCTAGAGGGACGCATTGCTATGGTGCGACTCCTCCTGGAATAGCATCACCATGCGCCGCGTGCTAACTGCCAGAACGGTGGGGCACTTATGGATGCCGCGCGGAGCGCCCATGCGGACATTGTACGCTTGTTGCTGGGGTGGCACCGCGACGCGCCTCACGCCGACACCCGCGGTGGCATGGCGCTCTGTGTTGCAGCTGGCAGCGGCCATAGGTCTGTGGTGCTCTTGCTGCTGGAAAGCGGAAAGCATGCGCCCCGCGCTGACTGCCACGACGGCGAGGCGCTCTGCAATGCGGCCGCTAACGGCCACGCAGACGTCTGTCGACTGCTGCTTGAGTGGCGCAGGTTCGCCCCGACGGCCAACTGCCGCAGCGGATTGGCGCTCGCCGCTGCGGCGGAGGGCGGCCACGTGGGAGTGGTGCGGTTGCTGCTGGCATGGAGGCGGCACGCCCCAACTGCGGATGCCAGGGGCGGGATGGCGCTATTGTGCGCAGCTGAGAATGGCCACGAGAGGGTGCTGCGCTTGCTGTTGGAGCAGCTCCAGGGTGCCTTCACCTCAGATCAAGTGGCACCTGCTCAGTCCCTGCAGCAACAGGAGCATGTAAGCACCCCGCTCTTGATCGAGGCTGCGATCAGTGTCGCGGCCGCTAGGGGTCACGTCGGCGTTGTTCAGCTGTTGGAAGGCCACTTGGCTCCTGAAGAATGTGGTCTGTGCCGTTGAATGTTGATTGGTGAGGCTGGTGCACATAGCAGGCGGTATACAGGGCCGGGTCACCTCAGCGTTGTGACTGGGGAGAGGCCACGGTTCTCTCCTCAGTCATTAGCAGCATGCGGTGGACGGTGTATGTTGTGAATTCAGGTCTGATAGTGAAAACGGCCAGCTAGGCCAGGGGCATCAGAAATGGACTCGGAGCATCCTTAGGGTGGTGATAGTAACCCTAAGCTTTGATACTCCTGCATGCCCCAGTTTATCTGCATTTCTCGCCCAGCCCAAGTTGAGGAAGACCGGTGGCCAGTTTTATCTGCATTTCTCGCCCAGCCCAAGTTGAGGAAGATCGGTGCCCAATTTTTCCATTCTGTGTTATACTCATAAATGTGTGAGTGCATAAGATGCCTTGCCGAAGGAGCACCTGCATGAGCATGTACCTGCATGAGCATGTATCACGTAATTAAAAAAAAATGTTCATTGCGGCAACTGGTAGGCCCACAGATGGCATTGATTATTGGATGCATGGAGGCATGGAGCACTTTCCAAGCTTGCACATTTGATTTCCTGGGTGCCCTTCCGTATTTATCTTACTATCTCAAGAGGGGATTGCTAGTCAGATTTTCTGGTGCCATAGCCCAATAACTCGAAATAGGCGTTATTGCCATCTTACTCCCGTCAACCCTGTTTAGCCTTAATGATTGCCTGCTCATCTTGAATTTGGCTGACGTCCTAGTGGCACACCCTGCCCTTTCCTACTAGCACTCTATACCCAGGAGCATTCCAGGCGTTGAATCCCAGCTTTTTAAAACTTGCCCTAAACCCTGTCGCTTTATACCCAGGTAAAATAAGGTCACCCTAAATCCTGAACTCGGGTGCATTTCAGGCGCTTCACGCCAGGTTATCGGAAACTTTCTGCTTGTTGATTGATTATTACGCATCACACAGTGTCTCACCTAGATTCACTTTTTTTAAAGACTTCAACTCACTGAAGTGTCGCTCACGCATCACACAGTTTTTACACGGACTTATAAAACTCCACTTACATTTTCTCGTTTCCTTCTTAACCTTCCTAGGAGGCGTCCAACCGAACTCTTTTGCACCCATGTCATGTTTTATGGCTGGGGCTAATCTTCTGCACTATGGTGTTCATTCCCACGCTACTGCTCGGTGGTTGTGTGTTGGTTGCTTGTCTATTGCCTATACCGGTTTGCGGGCACAAGTCCCATGCATCAAACGTGATGCCCCGTTGGACTGTAAAAACTTCACAATGCCACAGATCTTCACAATGCCACAGCGTGCTGGATCAACTTAGGGAGCGGGAATGGGCAGGTCTTCCAAACGGTGCTAGAGACTTCTTTCAGTTGTACGGGGGCAGGCTTCGGTGGGATGCCTTGGCTTTTGTGGAGGACGTGGTAGATATCGTTGAGGCGTAGACGTTTGTCAGAGGCTGGAACTTCCTTTGTCTTTGTTTTCCAGCCTTTTGTCTGTCCCTTCACTTCGTTTTTAATATCCCTCGTTATTTTCCTGTCCCAAAATGTTTGTTTCGTTCTTTCCTCCCAACCCTTTAGTTAGGCTCCCACGCGGCCGAGCCAATTTTGAGTAGGGCCCAGAGGTGCAACGACATTGACAGATTTGAAAACATTGTTTTGATAGTTGTTGGGACCTTTCGCTGCTCATGCTCAATTTGCGGTTGCGAGGACTTTCGGTGCTCTGCCTCCCGGGTTCATGATGGTCTCCTTGTACAAGGTGTGCCTAATCTCTGACGGGGATACGTGGTGCTTATTTACATCCATATCCCCAGCTTCAGACAGGGCTGCCAGTGTTCATTTATTACTCCTTCTTATACACTTCAGGTACAACCAGAGATTAGCAGGGCTTGGTTCAATGATACATTTTGCGTGGGCCACCGGCTGCACGCCGGTCGAGTGTGCCCAATGTATCATCCTGGCAGACCCCTGAAGAAGGCATAGTGTGCACCCCCTGGTGTGCACTCAGAGAAATACCGATGCCACCCTGCCCCTATAAATACAATGTACAAGCACTGCTTTGCTCATTCAATGTGAGGGCTTTTGGCAAGTCGCTCAGATAAAGAAAAACATATTTGGTGGGGGCACGATAAGCACTGAAATGTTTGGCTTGTCCAAAGCTGTACTCTAGTTGGGCTGGGGACGGCATTTCCTGTAGGGGGGTATTCGCCGTCTACTTTGCCCTCCTCTCTTTCCTTCGTCCCTCTTGCCTTTTGTTTCCTTTTTCTACCAACCAGACAGTTGGCCGCCCACTGGACGGGCCTTTTTTGAGCAGAGCGGAGAGAAAGCAAAAGAGGACCCAAAAGGAGAAGCCCCCCAGAAGGAACTAAATCATATTCCCCAGCCCCTCTGGAAACTAGCCCTCAACAATGTCTACCACATCCTCCACAAAGGTCAGGGCCTCCCACCCGTGCCTGCCCCGGTACAACTGGTGAAAGTCTGTGGCGCCCTCCAGGGGGCCTGCAAACCCCTCTGCCTAAGCTTGTCCCTACCGCTAGGGCATTAGTAGCAAACATGTAGCGCATCCTCCACATGCTCGCCATCGACCTTTGCCAGCATTGCTGGCAACAACGTTTTCCACCTTGTTTCGCTGCGCCGGTCAGCCGTGCTGACCGCACCGAGCCGCAGCCGTTATTGTTTTCACACATAAGCGCAAGTACTGTTGCTGGTGCGGCTTGGGCATGCGCCAGCACCGGCCGTAAGCTGAACCCAGGTGTGGTCTGCGGCTGTTACTTGTGCTGGGTGGGGAGGTCCCTGGGTTCCCCTCTGCCAGTCGCCTCCAGGTGCACCTGCAGTTAGGCTGTGTCCACTAGCTGTAGCATCTCTGTTGCGGGTAGCGGCTGTATGGCAGGTATAGCCTGTCGCAGTTTGGGAGCAGTTGCACCACGCTTTAACTCCCTCGGTGCCTCTATCAGTTCACACAGCAGCCTGGCACAGGTGCTGAAGTAGGCTGGACTCAATCCTGCTCCTTAGGCAGTGCCGCGGCCTGAGTTGACCGGTAGTCCACACCACCTCTCCGTAGTTAGCCTCTGGCGCTGCGTAGACAGCCGCTAGCCAGATGCGTGTAGGCAGATAGTGCCTTAGACGCACCTTGGCGGCCACCTGTCGGCACTGCACTCGTGAGCGGCTGCCAAAATTTCAAGATCCCTGTCTTGCTGACGTTGACCCGGATATTTTTATCTCATGCGTATTCATGAAGGGCATCTCATGCGCTGCAGCCCTGGGCTGACGGCTAGTAGGGTGAGGCACTGAGGCCGCCTGCATACAGCAGGCACCATACTCGTTGCCCTGTATCCAGCACAAAGCTTCCCCACCGGACACGTGTTGCATCTTGTATTGTTGTATTATGACGTCATGAGTTCGTTACTGCACTGCAGATCCTGGATCTGGTAGGACCTAGAGTTCACACCTGGTTCACACAACCACGAGGGCATTGTGGTCCACGCACCGCCCCGGAATTCTCAGAAGCTTCCTTGTATCCTTCGCGCTGAAGATAATCACGGAAACTCTTCTCGACACGTCGAATAGCCTACACTCGCATTGCATCTCGAACATACCGTCTCGTTGCCCTTCTCCCTTGAGCCTCGCCGCTGCACTCGACGCACCGCGCAGCCCACGCGCAATTGACATTGATTCCGAACAGAAGCATTCATCACCATGGCATCCATCTTCGGCGCGATCACCTCCGAGACGCCCAAGCATGCAGTACTCCGAAAGCTCGCCACGTACGAGATCCGGTCAGTGCACCTCCCACCCACCCTCTAGTAGTCCCACGCCGCATCGGCGTTCTCTTTTCTTTTCTTTTTTCTTTACTGGTCCCACAATCGCCATTTTGTATTTTACTTGCGTACTAGGGCTCTAGTTGGCTGAGCTTGTTCCAGAACTGATTTGTACCCGATTGCGACTCCTTGGCTCCTGGATCCGCACAGGCAGACAGTTGCTCCAGGAAACCATTGAGATGTCATGCCAATCTGACCCTGTTAGGGTGTAGGCAAGCTGCAGTGTCAAACGGCCCCCCTAGCTTATCATTCATCTGTGGGTGCTTAAACTACTGTTCTGCTACGCACCATGCTTGGTGGCTGGGTAGACATAGTGCAGCAAGCCCTGCTGCCTGGGCCACCGACCATAGGGAGGGAGAAGTTTTGCCGCCATTGGATGCGGTGCTGGCAGTACAGCGTATTGCCTAAAGTTGGTATGGCAGGCACTTTAGATAAAACTAAAACCTTTTGGGTACGGGAGACCCAATCCCCATGTTCCCTCCCGGCCGGTATAAAAGGCTGGATCCAAACTGGAAGTCACGTCCACAATTGTTGTTGTTGTTGGTACACTTGCTTGTTGGCCTGAACGCCTGTCATAACTTCAGGATAATGATGATATTGTCATTGGATTTAATGTTCTGGATCCCAATACCTTTTGGGGCTCCAGGACATATTTTCTTTTGCTGTGACTTAACAAGGTGTGAGACCGGCCGCCCAACCCTAGAAACCTGAGACGCTGACACAATGAACAGCTTGGGTGTGCAAGGGGCCCTCGTCGACAGCCGAGTAAAGGCGAGCAAGATCAGGAAAGGCACATGATCAACAAGCACTCACTCGGCCGCAATAACTAATGCGTTTAAGTTCGATTAAGGTTTAAAAAAACTGTTACCCTGCCTCGACACCCCTCTAGCTAAAGCACACAAGCACCAGAATCCCACCTGAAAGCAAACGTCTCCACCAACACAAAAAAAGCGGACATGGATCCAATATTACCTTCATACTTCTTGGTGGCAATTTAGGGCTTGTATCTGTCCAAACCTGACTCGTCCCAAAAGTCCCGTAGCTGAAGCTCTGAAAAAGGCAAAATCTGGCAGCCCCCGCCTGTTTCATATGCAACTAAGCAACTCCTTGTTCACTCCCCTGTGCTGGCAGGCATTACGAAAAGCAGATCCGGGCCGAAGTTGAGGTGGAGAATGAAGGTTGGTACCAGCAGCTGATGGGCAGCAGGTGTCCATTAGTTTGTAGGGGGACAGCGAGACCTGTCAATTATGTCATTACTCAACTAGAAGCTCTAGGTCCAATGCAGGTACCGGTGGCCCGGTGGGTGGATGGGTTATGTGCCCTGTGCCCTGTGTATGACACAAAACTGCTGTGCATATCACACAAGTCAGGACTTGGGGGGTAGCCCACGCTGCAGTAGGGGTACTGGGGAGGGTGACTGGCATATTGGCAGAGAGGGTGACTGGGAGCCTCATCTTCACCCATACTCAGGTCGGCTAGGGCGCTCTGACAGACACTGTGCATGTCATATTGTCATGACCTTGATCTTGGGTGCAGTGCTGGTATGTTCGTTAAGACACGCACGGCATTCTGAACTTCTGACGCCACCTGCTTGTGTCCTGATCCTGTACTGCTATTGTAGGGCACATGATGCAGAACCTTGGCAGCCCATTCCGCATGCTGGCTGGATACATCTTTGGCGGCAACACCAAGCGGGCTGATGGGGGTGAAGCTGGATCCAGCGAGAAGGTGGCCATGACTGCGCCGGTGCTGCTGACTGAGCAGAAGCAGAAGCCAGCAGCTAGTGAGAAGGTGGCTATGACGGCGCCTGTGCTGCTGACTCAGCAGCAGGAGGGAAAGAAGGTGGTCAAGATGGTGAGGGCTTGGGGAGGTATAGGGTTTGAGGTTATATGTCCCTGAGGGGTTCCATGAGGATCTATGGTGACCTATGACCGCCTATGAGGACCAAAGAGGACCTATGGGGATATCCTGGGCTTGTGCAGTTGTGCTCATGCCTGCAGCGTTGGTCAGGGTATCATGGTGAGTGATCTATCTGTTCACGAGATGACAGCTGGTTGCACAAGTAGTCCTCCCAGAGACCTTGCAGCCTGTGATTCAGAGAAAGGGGCTCAGCTTTCAAGTTGCTGGGCCTGGATCTAGCCACAGGGCCTGGACCTAGGCATAGCACCTGGATCCAGCCAAGCCTGGATCCAGTCCATCCACAGGGCCTGGATCCAGCTGCTTGGCCTGGATCTAGCCACAGGGCCTGGATCCAGCCACAGGGCCTGGATCTAGGCATAGCGACTGGATTCAGCCACGGGGCTTGGATCCAGCCACAGGACCTGAATTTAGCCACAGGGCCTGGATCTAGCTGCTTGGCCTGGATCTAGCTGCTTGGCCTGGATCTAGGCATAGCGCCTGGATTTAGCCACAGGGTCTGGATTCAGCCACAGGGCTTGGATCCAGCTGCAAGGCCTGGATCTAGCTACAGGGCCTGGTTCCAATCACAGGTTGCCTCACATCTGTCACACTGACTGATCTGCCATGCCCTGCTCCTCTTCCCTTGTTGCTGTGCACGCAGTCGTTCATCATGCCCTCAATGTACTCTTCTCTCGATAAGCTGCCGCTGCCTAAGGATGCCCGCGTGACCCTGGTGGAGATACCAGACTACCAGGCAAGTGGAAGGTCATGGTTCGGTCCCAGTGGGCACGTTGGTGGCAGTTTTTTTTTAGTGAGTGGTATACCACTATCAGCTACAAATCAGCTACACTGTGGCCCCCAGCCACAAGCCCCTGGTTCGGCCAGCCCTGCTGCTTGAGCCACCAGCTGGAGGCTGGTCCAGGTTTGGTGGCAATCGGCCCAAGGGTGGCTGTGAGGCAAGTGGTCCGTACTCACTGAAATGAACACTGGTTGACGGCCAACTGACTGCCCGGGTGTCTCCCCATAAAGGTCTGGTGTTCACCAAAATATATAATAGGCATGACAAAACCTGTAGGCAATACCCGACTACCAGGCAAGACGATGAAGGTTGGCATCAACAGGTGGAGTTTGACAGGATGACAAAATTGCGCCTGATGGAGTTGTCAGATCAGCTCGCAAGTTGAAGGGCTGTGCCACAGTTGATTGGAGGGCACCTCAGCAATGGTTCAGCTACATTTGTCTACTGGCCAGGTTTTCCTTGTGCAACATGGCCTGTTGCTTGAGCAGCTGGTCGCAGGCGGACTTGGGTTAGCCCATATCAGACCCTGTGATAGGTGACCGGTAGCCCCCAATGGTGGTATGATGTTCAATGCAAATGACTCTGGTGTGCATCCTGTGGCAGTACTAGACTATCAGCCAAGCATACCAAATGCCACTAGTTATGCCCACATGCCTCCTCTCCCCCCCAGTCCCTCTCACCCCCCTCTCACCCCCAGCCCCTCTCACCCCCCTCTCCCCCCCAGCCCCTCTCACCCCCCTCTCCCCCCCAGCCCCTCTCACCCCCCTCTCCCCCCCAGCCCCTCTCACCCCCCTCTCCCCCCCAGTCCCCCCTCTCACCCCCTCTCACCCCCCAGTCCCCCCTCTCACCCCCCAGTACCCCCCTCTCACCCCCAGTACCACCCCTCTCACCCCCCCTCTCACCCCCTCTCACCCCCCAATTCCTCTCACCCCCTCTCACCCCCCTCTCACCCCCCAGCCCCTCTCACCCCCCTCTCACCCCCCTCTTTGGCCTGTGGATCCTCAGGTGGCGGTGACCACCTTCAGTGGCGGCTTCAGCGCCTCCCGGGACGCATTCTTCAAGCAGAAGGAGGAGGCTCTCAGAAAGGCCGCAGCAGAAGACGGGGTCAAGTTAACGGCGGATCCTGAGAAGGTGCGAAGAAGGGAGAGTGAGGGGGCGGAGGGGCAGACAGTGGAGGGCAGGGAGACACTAGGGATGCCGTAGCGGTAGATCTTGATGAGGTGTTCAGGAGGTGTATGAAGGGGGGGGAGGTGGAAGGGGGGAAACACGATCATCATCAGGGTCAAGCAAGAGAGTTACGTTATACAAGGGAGCGGTAACCCTTTCACACCTACTGCGGTATCTCAGTCTCGCCCACTCCCTGTACAACATGCAGCTACGCTGCTTACACATTTGTTGTTAAATTTCAAATGCCTGTTCCACAGGTGATGGTGGCTGGCTACAATCCCCCGTGGTGCCTCCCCTGGATGAGGACCAATGAGATCATGATCCCCCTGGAGGAACCCCTACCAGCCACTGCACCGACCACTGAGAAAGTGGATGCATCCGCGACTGAGAAATGAAGGCACTGAAGGTCTTTTTACTGAGGAGCTGGGCCAAGAAACAGAGCTGGTTGGATGGCCTGAGGTGGAGAGTTGGGGCAAGTCCGGCAAGTGCAAATTGTGGCACCGAGCCTAGCTGTCAGTACCTTTGTCGAGCAGGTCACGCCATGACATTTGCGCTTCCCCTGGCCTGTTGTGATTTATGGTGGGGACGGGCAGAATTGCCTCGCAAGCGAGCAGCACTGCATTGCTAAGCAGCATTACATTGTCAGGCAGCGGGTTGAATGGTATTCGTGGCACAGCAAGATCATATTAATAAAAGGCGCCCACTGGAATTTACCAGCATCGTTTTTCTGTAGCTGTTCTTAACTCTACGCTTTGTGTGGGAGAGATGACGGTAGTTGACACCCTCCCCACTTTCTATTTTTCGTGCATGTTAACCATCAGAAAATGGCATGACAGGTTGACAGTTGTGCTTCTGAGCGAAATTCTAGTACAAAATATTACTTCTTTCTATATTATGCCTTCGTATATGATTGTAAACACTTCCCTTCTTGATCAGTTCGTGCACGTGGTGAGAGGATACTCAAGCTCGCAGGTGGCTTGAATGGTACATAAGCGATGAGGATCTTGTCAGTACACAGGTACAATTGTCGTCCGCCTTACATCACTCAGGTCAATGACGTCAAACCTCCGGGCCATGCACAAGAAGGCTCGGCTGCATGGGCGTCCACCTGTTCAGACAGGACATGGAAACAACTAGAAGGAAGAGGCCATGCAGAATAAAGGAGAGGCTAGGAAGGCAAACAAGTCCGACGGCATCTGAGCTGTAGCAATTAGCCCTCAACAAAGCTACAACAGCGTCCACAAAAGCAAGTGCATCCCACCCCTGCCCGGTCTGGTACAGCTGGTGAACACCCGTTGCACAGTTCGGGGGACCTGCCCAGTGCCCACCTCCACTACCGTAACTGCTCCCTGCCACTAGGGAGGGTTGCAACCCTTACAATCATCGTTTCCTCTTGACGTCCACATTCGATCCTCCCCTATCTCAGAAGGCTTCATCCTCAAATTCGCCTTGGACTTCCCCCTTGCCCTCTCAAAGTCCTCCACCTCCGACGGTGGCCACCGCCACAGGGTCCGATTGGCAGGGTGACAAAGGCTAGCTTAGCCAGGCCCCCCCCAAAGAATACCATGGACAGGCCCATGGCGTGCATGAGCATGGCCCTCTCCAAGCCCTTGTTCAGCATGTGCACCAGGTGCCGCTCAAGGAGCCCCAGGTCACGCGCATGGCGGACTGTAACCTGCGGACACTCGGCAGCCACCTCCCCGCTCGGCAGCACCGCCTCGTACATAACACACAGGTGATGCCGATGCTGGTCCGATTGTACAATGTCCGATGGTCAAAATGATACCCTCAATTCATTGCCATCACACAAAATGACAAGAAAAAGATGAAGAATAATGGGGTACACAAACAAAATATTTTCATACAAAGAGAACCTGGTATTGTCCGCGCCCTGTGGTCTTTGTTCCTACAACGTCATTGTATGCACCTAACAGCCTTTGCTTACCTTACACCAACGGACAAGTATAAGCGCCGCCTTAACCAGTAAAAGCCAACCTGGTCAAAGTGATGACTACTATGAGAATGAAATATTGCAGTCGCTTCAATGCATGAACCAAGCACCACAAAATCACCTCTCTGCAATCAGCTTAAGGAAACGTTTTGCACTAGCCAGGAGTCCACCTCTGACTAGGCCAAAGACCCTGTTGGGGCCAACCCATGACCGGCCTACAGACACATGCATGAGGGCCCACAGCCAATGGCCATAAGGTAGTTGGAATACAGGCAGCTGGAAACTGAGCCTACAAATCCAGGCGCCTTGACATGCAAGCCCTTTCCAGCCTGTCCCACGAGCTGGCCACGGCCTCCAACACCGGCTGACCAACCACCAACACGACATCCTTGCGCAGCACATAGCGGTGCTCCCGAGGGTCCACCCTCAGCAACCGCATGCACCTCGCAACAGCTGCATCTGCCTCTACTGCCGTAGAGCTGCCGGGAGCACATACAGCGCCAGCTCCGACACCCTCAGCCTCGGCAACAGCAGCAGCGCTCGATTTGAACAGCTTGTTTGCCGCCAGTTGCTCGATGGCCCTAGGCAGCGCCAGCCTGAAGCGTTTGTTGCGTGATCGCCCGCTGCCAGCCTGGCCGGCAGAAACCCTTCGCGCACCTGCTCCAGCCCTTCCAGAGGCGCCAATCAGCGCCTCGATGACCTGGCGCAGCTTACTAGCCTGCTTGCCTGGTAACCCTGCACCTGAGAACACAAAGCACACATCGCTGGGTCATCATATAAGTCTTTCACACGCACACACCAAAAAGACGGGTGCTAATGGGGAGAAGCGTACAGCATCTGAAACACATCCTCTGCGCAAGCTGCCCCATGTGCATCCTGGGCCCTGGGCTTGCCTCCCACCCACCACTCCCAAGGACTTATCCCCACTCACCCCTGGACCAATTACCCCTTACTGACCCATTGCGCCATTCACCTGCACCCGCCTCCACCCCTCCACCCTCACTTTCCACCCTCAAGAGACACTCCGCCATCACCTTCCCAACGTTCACAATGCCCACCTTTAAAACCAGGCCTTTCCTTGCGCTGCACCCTCAAAAGGCCTTTCCTTGCGCTGCACCCTCAAAAGGCCTTTCCTTGCGCTGCACCCTCAAAAGGCCTTTCCTTGCGCTGCACCCTCAAAAGGCCTTTCCTTGCGCTGCACCCTCAAAAGGCCTTTCCTTGCGCTGCACCCTCAAAAGGCCTTTCCTTGCGCTGCACCCTCAAAAGGCCTTTCCTTGCGCTGCACCCTCAAAAGGCCTTTCCTTGCGCTGCACCCTCAAAAGGCCTTTCCTTGCGCTGCACCCTCAAAAGGCCTTTCCTTGCGCTGCACCCTCAAAAGGCCTTTCCTTGCGCTGCACCCTCAAAAGGCCTTTCCTTGCGCTGCACCCTCAAAAGGCCTTTCCTTGCGCTGCACCCTCAAAAGGCCTTTCCTTGCGCTGCACCCTCAAAAGGCCTTTCCTTGCGCTGCACCCTCAAAAGGCCTTTCCTTGCGCTGCACCCTCAAAAGGCCTTTCCTTGCGCTGCACCCTCAAAAGGCCTTTCCTTGCGCTGCACCCTCAAAAGGCCTTTCCTTGCGCTGCACCCTCAAAAGGCCTTTCCTTGCGCTGCACCCTCAAAAGGCCTTTCCTTGCGCTGCACCCTCAAAAGGCCTTTCCTTGCGCTGCACCCTCAAAAGGCCTTTCCTTGCGCTGCACCCTCAAAAGGCCTTTCCTTGCGCTGCACCCTCAAAAGGCCTTTCCTTGCGCTGCACCCTCAAAAGGCCTTTCCTTGCGCTGCACCCTCAAAAGGCCTTTCCTTGCGCTGCACCCTCAAAAGGCCTTTCCTTGCGCTGCACCCTCAAAAGGCCTTTCCTTGCGCTGCACCCTCAAAAGGCCTTTCCTTGCGCTGCACCCTCAAAAGGCCTTTCCTTGCGCTGCACCCTCAAAAGGCCTTTCCTTGCGCTGCACCCTCAAAAGGCCTTTCCTTGCGCTGCACCCTCAAAAGGCCTTTCCTTGCGCTGCACCCTCAAAAGGCCTTTCCTTGCGCTGCACCCTCAAAAGGCCTTTCCTTGCGCTGCACCCTCAAAAGGCCTTTCCTTGCGCTGCACCCTCAAAAGGCCTTTCCTTGCGCTGCACCCTCAAAAGGCCTTTCCTTGCGCTGCACCCTCAAAAGGCCTTTCCTTGCGCTGCACCCTCAAAAGGCCTTTCCTTGCGCTGCACCCTCAAAAGGCCTTTCCTTGCGCTGCACCCTCAAAAGGCCTTTCCTTGCGCTGCACCCTCAAAAGGCCTTTCCTTGCGCTGCACCCTCAAAAGGCAACCTGTCAGAACCTTCCCAACATCCATATTTTAAACCCTGAGAGGCTCCATACCCTGCGCTCCATAGTCCATACCCTGCGCTCCACCCGAAAGAAACGCCGAAATCACCATCCCACGGTACGCCCTCCCAGCCATTTAACCTCAATCTCAATCCTTCAGGACCAGAGCCCTGGACTTGAAGAGGCCCATTAATTCACACAGGCATCCATGTGCTCAGTTGCTCACACCTGCATCCCTGCATTGACACCTGTCGCCAGTCCCTACCCTGAGTCCCTGCATTCAGAACTGCATCCCAACCTGCATCCCTGCATTCCCACCTGCATCCAGGTTGAACTCCACATCTTCCGCCTGCGCAAAAGCTGCTCGCAGCTCCGCAACCTCAAGCCCCGTAGCCCTGCGGCCCAGCAGCAGCTCAGCCAGATCCGCATCAGATCCAACGATAAACCCATTGCTGCTGCTCCCAGGGCCACTTCTACTGTTGCCGCTGCTGCTGCCGCCCTTGGTGTTGCCGCTGCTGTTGCCGCCGGAAGCAGACCTGCCTCCATTGTCGCCCTTGGCTGCGCCTGGTTCCTGTGGCAAAATGATGAAGTCTGCCAGCTCCTCGTCGCTGCTGCTGCTGTCGCCGTTATCGATGAGGTTGGTTGTGGAAGTCCCGTTCACGCGGTCGGAGCTGCCACCATCAATGGCATTCACCCGGCTGGTGCTGGTGCTGCTGACGGTGTCACCCTGCTGGGACGAGCTGTCAGCAGGGACAGCCGCTGTTGATGCCGCAGACGCGCTTGACGTAGCTGAGAGCTCGTCCGCCTGCCAAGTGATTTTTGAGGTTGTTTTTTCATGGTAAATTACAGGTTGAGTTATGATGTGGCCCCAGGGGGGGTTCCCATTGCCTAGGTAAGAGGTTGAGGCTGCGGGCCAGGAGGTAAGGGCTGGAGGGATACAGTATGTTATTGTCTGCTTTAGGGTGCATGTGCTGAATTCAGCTTCGGCAAGGGCTCAAGGCATACAGCCGATGGGGCTTGGTGCATCAAGCCCTGCCGCTAGGGCCACTGGTTGTAGCTCGCTCTACCTTTTGTCCCCATCAACCCAGGGTGGAAGCTCGGTGCCTATCCACCAATGTAGAATGGAACTGGAATCATCCCAGATTCACAACACAGGCTTCTTTCCCTCCTCCTCTACAATTCCTCTCTATCATGTCCGCTCTTTGACATCAATAGTTGGCTTTAAAGCTCCTCGCCATCTGCCAAGAAAGCTCACCTTCCGCACAGGCCTCGCCATGAGCTCCATGTCTAGCTCCTCCCCATCCTGACTCAAAGACACCTCGTGATCGCCCTGCTGAGCAGGCGCCACATCCTCAACCTCACGGCCACCCTTAGATTCAGGGGCGCTGCGGCTCAGTCCCGTTGAGGCAATACCGCTGCTGTTGTTTTTGCCATCGATTTTATTGTCGCTGCTGGAGGGTCTGTTGGCATTCTTGGTCCGAGGCGCATCCTTGGCACGCCCAGTGGTCGAGCTCCTAAAACAACAGGATTGGTCAAGGGTTAAGAGCGTGGCATAGCCCTTTTTGTTTTAAATTGAGCTGGCCAAGCCAGGCAGCGGATCTTTCATGCGACGACCGCGATCCATGCAAGGCTGCCCAGCTACAGCCACACCATTCTTGACACGGAAAGTAATGGTCGAGATAAGCCACACAGCACAGCTGCCACACACGGCCAGACAGGCAGACACTTTTGAGGATGAAGTCCACAAGACATTACCATCATCTATAACATTCAGGAAAACCCCAAGCTGCCCTGCGCTATAACACCTTTCCCACAAGATACTGTTCAGGCATCCACACCAGCAACACCTCACCATCACTCCCAGCTGCAATCCTGGTTTAGGTCAAACATGGAACCTAGACTTTGAGTACTGCACCTTTAAACACAGCACCTTCCACCCTTCACCCTGACCTGCGCTGTGCCGAGCCCCAGTCCTGGTCCAGCTCAGAGGGGCCCTGCCACTTTTCCTCCAGCCTCTCCATCTGTGTCAGGTAGTCCGACTCGTCTGCCAGGCAGCGCTCCAGGTGCCGCTGCTGCTCAGAGTCCGCCGAGTCATGCGTGTGCACGTACAACGTGAAGCCCAGCGGGTCATCAACATCAGGGCCAAGGGGGACCTGCAGGCAGTGGGGGGTCTTCTTCTTTGCTAAAATTCCACCATTGGCGGGCTGCCCTGCAGCCGTCAGAGACAGATTTCAGCCGAGTCCCTAAACAGAACTAACAAGAACGTCCCCAAGAAGCAAGTACCGTTGAATTGTAGCTGCTGAGCTAAGGCGGAAAAGCACTGACCCGCATGTTGAACCAGGCTGAGGAGGGCGGGCCGCTCTGAGGGTCGATGTCCCGGTTCTGGAGCATGATGGTGTCCTCTGAGAGCTGGACACCATGCTTGCGGGCCTCAGCAAACACATGGAGGAAGCGCGCCCAACGCCTGGGGAGGATCGGTTTTGAGATCGTGATCAGATTCAGAGCCAGGATTGAGGCTTTTCATTCCACTGTCTGGGAAAGGTAGGCTTTCAGATGAGGGTCCAGATTCAGGGACGGGATTTTCAGGGTTTTCATTCCACTGTCTGGGAAGAGTAGGCTTTGAGATAGGGTTTAAGGATCAGGATTCCAGGCCTCCATTGCACATCCACCGCCTATCAGTTGTGGTGCGGGGGTGCTGGATTTTCATTCCGCGCCCACCACCAAGGAAGGGTAGGGTTCCAGTTTCAGAGTGAAGGATTCAGAGTGAAGATGGGGGGGGGGCCTTAAAGCGCCTACAACTTGATTAGGACAAGGTACAGGTGTAGGGTTGACACATTGAAGATTTTAGGTTAGGGATTTTTCATCATGCACTCACTGCCTGGTTCGGTAAGGCACGATGGTGTCCTTCCATGCTGCATATAGGTGGGGTCCTTCCATGCTGCATATAGGTGGGGTCCTTCCATGCTGCATATAGGTGGGGTCCTTCCATGCTGCATATAGGTGGGGTCCTTCCATGCTGCATATAGGTGGGGACATCGGGGTCTAGCAATGCTACTGCTGCCCTCCTGAACCTGGGTGGCCGCAGCTGTCCTTCATACATCCTGTTAAAGCAAAGGGGACCTTGAGCGCAGGTCCAAGGTCAAGATCTACCTAAAGCATGCCGCAACCCTCACGCTAAAACCAGCGGGCTGATTTGCATCACTGTCCACTAGGTTTGAGCGTGAGGCACGGGTTCCGCGTTTAATACATTCTCCAACTTCCAACAACAACTAAGTCAACGTTTTCCTATGACACAGAGATGGGCCCTGAAGATTTTCCGTTTCCTTGTAAGATGGGGGAAAAGCAGGGCATAATTTGTCTGTTGATAGTGTGGAAATGTGCCTGCTGTCAAATGCCAAGCTCAACCTTGGGCAGGCAGCAGAGTACTTGAAGACTTGAGAGCAGTCAAAGGCGAGGGCATCCCTGTGCATCTGACGTGTTAGTGACATGCGAAGCGTGCACCTTCTTCCGTCCGCCAACAACCGCACCTGGGGGGCTGATCTGGATCACGTCTCCTGCCACGGCCACAGCTCTTGACGAGGAATGCGTCAGACTTCCTGTTCATTCAACGGTGGGCTGACTTAATGTAAGGGTCAACAGCTTTCGGTTAATGGTGGGCAGCGTATGGTCAATGGTGGGCAGCGTTCTGTAGAATGTGGGCCGCGTTCAGTCTCTGGAGGGCCACGTTCAGATTTCAGGTACCACAGCTCACTGCGTGCCAAGAAGGTGTCAGGAACCCAACCCACAAAACAGTACTGAAGGTGAATGGCTAACACAGCCCGTGTTAACTGTTGCGTGCACCTGACCGACGTTTGGAGACGGCCAGGGTTAACCTGCTCGGCTGATTGGGACCAACCCACTGCTAACCTACTGACATTGGCCCCAACACCAGAGCATGCTGCACCTAGCGCCCTCATAGGCCGGAGGTAAGGGCGTCACAAAATGTGGCAGAAGGGCCTTCACAAAACCAACATTGCTCATGCCCCCGCACCTGGGCCGGGAAAGCGCATGGTTGGGGGACGGCCTTGTGCCTGCTGCTTGGCCGTCACCCGCGGCCAAAGCTTGGCCGGCGGCATCAGACACATCCTCCGCTGCGCCCTGGTGTGTGTGCGTGAAAATCTCGAAGTCGGCCGAGACCATTTCTTGCAGCGCCCGGAACTGCCCTACCATTGGCTCCTCAAAGTGAGCAGCCTTGACACAGCCTGCTTTGACGACAAGACGGAGCTGCGCATGGGGGGTATGGATCGTGCATTGGACACTTGGGCATGCATGGGTTCCATGGGGCATGCGTGGGTCACATGGGGGTTGCCTGGGGCGTGCATGGGGCCAAGGTGCGTGCATGGATCATATGGAGCGTGCATGGGTTGCATTAAGCGTGCATGGGTTGTGCAAGGGTTGCTAGTGGCATCATGGGCAGAATGCAACCATGGAGGTGCTCATGCGTAGCAGGGAATCAGGCACCAGAATACCTGCACAGGTTGCACCTCAATTGCATCAATCGTTGACTAATCCTCGAGGGATCTCCATGCAATATGCCCTAACATTCCTAACAAATCCCAAGCACTTCCCCCAAGACACCCCATGCAACATGCTGTGTGAAACATGTCTCGCTGGCCTGGCGTCCCACGCCGGCAGATTGGACGCCGGCCGATTGCACCGCATCTGGCCTCTGCACCATAAGCCTGCACCCTACACCAGCATGCTGCACCAACCTGCGCCAGCGCCTGATGCGTTGTTGTTGGAGCGTCGACGCCTAAAACATAGATCAGGCGTTTGCGCTTAGGGTCCATTAGCACCACGAGGTGAGGGTTGACCCAGCACATTGTTTCTGTGGGTCGGAGGCGCAGCCGACGTGGCGGTGGCTGCTGCAGGTGGAGGAGCGGCAGCAGTCATGCACATCAGGCCAGGGGCTGGAGAGAAACAAGAAGATGTATTGATATGCTACGTACGGTACAGTATTAGTAGGACATGGGCGTGGATAAAGGCAGCTGACTGTTTTGCTGCAGCACTGGGTTAGGTATGGTGCAGCTAAAGAAGGGTGAGGAAACATCACTAGCCGGCCATGTGAATTATTGTTTGGAACTTCGAGCGTGTTGTAATGGTGGTGGCCTTAACCTTGCCCATCCCATTTTGTCATGACATTATCATGACTGTAGCAACCAGACAAGATTGAAGAGGGGTTCATGGCATCTCGAGTACTGTGGTGGTTCATCATGGTGTCTGTCCGCCAGCAAGCAAGCAAAAGCGAGCAAGCAACAGCAAGATTCATTAAGCTGAGGTTCCCATGCTGAGCAACGCTGCCCCGCATTTGCTTTGCTTGTGCCGTCCTTTCGATCCCCTCCACCCTGCAATCTGCATGCTGACACGCTGCCTCCTCGATCAGCCACACCCCGTTGAAGGACCTCACCCTTCGACGATTCGTCGATGACGCTCCTTCGCTGACGCGCTCCTTCTTGCTTGCGGCTCGGAGGCCTTTTTGCTGAGTCCGATGCTGCATGACACCGTCCTCATCACTACTGGGAGGAGGAGACGATGGAGCTTTGTGGGCCCGAACTATGACCTTACTTCTGCCGAAGGCCCTAGTTAGTCTGCTACATGAGAAGCTGCGTTGGCTAGTGCTAGATGTGAGCCTGCCGGGTCCTGAGTTCAAGAGGGCCGCTGCAGCAGACGCGCATGGTCGGGTCGACGTCGTATGCCAAACGGGGAATCTGCCTGGCATCATTTTCTGGGAGGACGAGGAGTATGCGCCGTAAACCATGCAATTGTAAATGCTCTGCGTGGAATTGAACAGGGTTTACCTCCAACTGGCCTGGGTTTGCAGAGAGAGAGCTATACGTGCCGGGTAGCGCCCCTGTGGCCAGATCGTGTGATCCTGAGTCAGTCAGGTCTCCCGTAATTTTTCCATACCAAAAGGGGGGGGGTGATTCTGTACCAAAAGGGGGGGTGTTCTGTCATATTGCATATCGACTCTTACGCTGCGAATTGTATAGCATAGTTCTAACCAACATGTTTAAATAATTTGCATGGATCCATTTAAGCTCAAACGCGCACGCGGTAAAGTGACTGCCCCCAGTTCCTCGGACAAGCAGCCGCTTCCCTCGATACCGGAGCACAAGTTTCTGAGACCAAATAGTAAGGCCCCGACCCGTAGCAGGCGTACATCGAAGCCTGGAGTGCTTGGCGTTGACGATGACATCAGTGGCGGTGATGCGGACGCCTACGAACCTGGCGATGGCCCTTCCTCCAGTCACACAGACTGGACTGAGAGGCAACGTAGGCGAGATGCGCGGTTTCGGCAAGGGCAGAGAGGGCTACAGGACACCTACACACAGAACCAGCCACTTGCTTCGCATTTCTTCGACATCGACCAGAAGCAGCAACTTCGCCTGCTTCAGGGGAGACTGGACACAGCTTGGCAGCTGCACAAGTGTCCAACATCACGTGATCAGCCTGCAGGGGCCAGCCAGCGCCCAGCTGAGGACGACTTCTACCCTCAGCCCCCCATGCCTGTCAGATACTTCAGCCTCACCTGCTCTGGCAGCCTCAACATCCCTGAGTGGCAGTGCGCATGCTGCCAGCAGAGGTTCTCTCCATGCCCCTCAGTGCTGGGCTGCTTTCCCAGCAGTCCAAGCGCGCCGTCCACGTGGTACGACCTGAGGCTTCTTCAACTGTATGAGCAGCTGGGAGTCTCGGAGGGCCTCTCTGCCACAGGTATGCTGAATAGGACCACACCTTAAACACTAGTATGCATGGTGTTGCTCACCTGCTTGCTCAATGCCCATTTACAGGGTTCCTTCAGGGCCTTCACCATGTGCATCAATTTTGGAACGAGCAGGACTATCCAGACAGACCCATCCAGTCAGACAGCTTTCACTCAACCATGAGCGAATACTTCGCTGTTATGGTTGACTTGGATTCGCTGCGCAACCTGGGGATTGAGACAGACCAAGGTCCTTTCTGTCACTGCCCCATCTTCTGTGCGCATCCGGAAGGTTCGATATTTTACTGTCGTACCTCTGTTCAGTTCATGTTTAAATCCTGTTTTCCATGCAGATCCCAAGGATGGTGACTACGTCAGGTCGCTTGCCTCTGATGCTGTCACTAAGGTCAATCACTTCAAAAACTGCGGTATGTCAACTAGGGACTTAGAACCACGCATAAATTCCTTCTACGGTGCCACAAATGCTGAGGTTCGGGACCTGCATGGAAATCAACAGCTAAACCTGAACAGCTTTGTGGCGGCCCCGCCTACAGCTGCAGCCCCGCCAACAGCTGCAGCCCCGCCTACAGCTGCAGCTTATGGTGCTGGTGACTACGGCGACTGCGACACATCACTGCGTTGCGCACGCCCAGTAGCCCCTCCTGCAATTCGACCCTGCGACATTTTTGACCTCATTGGTGCAGTCTGCATACACTACATCCCCTTGCTCGGCTCCTTCATCGATATGTTTACCCACGAGCAATTTGTCTTCTATCTCATCATGCTGAAGCTCCTCCTCAGCTACCCTGGAGTGCGCATCAGAGATGTGTATGTTGACTTTGCCTGCCGCCTTGGGATCACATGGACGCGGTTTGTGACCAACCAGGGTTCTAATCTTCCAAACGCTTGTTCTCAGATTCGGTTGCTTGTCAACTGGATGCACGGAAGCTCACACGCTTTGTCCTGCCAACTACAGAACAGCGGCAGGTACATGACGGGTGCATGCCGGAAGGTTGGGGAGAACAGTGAACAGCTTTGGAGCCTCACCAAGGTCAGTCTCAAATTCTTTGTTGAGTGAGAATGAGTTAAAACGTAACTTTTCTTTATTTCACAGCCGTTATCAAGCCTCGTCCGCTACATGACGCATGCGCACCGCCGTGACTTCATAGAGGCAGCCTTGGCTCTCATCTCTAGGGAGAAGTTGTGGACTCTTGTGGATTTGTTGATCAGACGGTACAACCACACGCTCAAACTTGAAGGTAGGTGGGAGCGAAGAGCTTTTCATTCGATTTGTCCATAAACCCCCATTTTTGTTGTGCATGGCAGTACACCACTGAGAGAAACGAGATTGTGGCAGCTGCAGCTGCTGCTGGTGTCACTGACATCGAGCAAGCACGGCAGCATTTTGTGTCGTCCACGGTACCTGAGCAATCTACGGTGGCTCAGCATCCCGATACATGGCAGGCAAGTTCAGAGTGAAAGAAGCTGCAAGGCACCCAACTTAATTTAACAAGATTTCATGTATTCTATCCAGGTGAACTATGTGCAGCTCCTGCGGTTGCTGGATTGTCATAAGCTCCTCGTCTCTTCTGGCACTCGGATAGCAGCTGTCTCTTCTGCCTCCGCTGCGGCCTTGATGGCGAGAGCTAGCAGCGAGAAAGAGATCTTGAAGAAGAGGGAGATCAGCAGGTGAATCTACATGCATGCATTCTGCTTACATGTTTGCCTTCAGTTATTACTAACCGGATACTTACCTACCTGCTTACCGTGCTTGCAGCTATCAAAGCCAAGTGATGGCGGTTGTACACGAGATCAAGAATCTGCGCTCTCAGCGGGAGCATGAGGATGCCTCAAGCAAGGCGGGCAAGACAATGATGAAGCGGGCGGATAGGAAAAGGTCCCAGATGATGAACACTTTGCAAGAGATGTATGTGTGGCAGTGTGTACGGACCACTCAGGGTATAGTTGAGGTGCAGCTACGAGATGGAGAGGTGAAGCAAATGCTTAAGAGTGGGAATGCCCCATGGAATGCAGCTGGGTGTGGTGGGAGCGAGCTATATTATGGGAGGCAGTACCACCTTAGCGTTTCTAATTTGGAGCGGTGCGAGGAGGAATTGCCTGATCTAATAGTCCAGGGGAAGAAGCTCCAGGGATGGCTGGATCGGACCCTTGTCAAGATTGATGCTAGCATTGCAGTTGAGGATGCAAAGCTGCAAGCAGAAGGCATTGATAACAATGCAGAGTTCAGCGAGTTTCAGATCTACGCCTTAGGTATGCTTGGCAATGGCAAGTTGATGATGCTGGGTCGGTACAAGAAGCGCTTGGATGGTATGCTAAAGAAGATTAGGGATCAGAAGTGGTTGCACTGAGCAAGGTCATAATATGCATCGTGACAAAGACTTGGTATTCTAACTTTGGGTCTGCATTAATATATGGAGGACGCCTTGCTATTGTATTAATTATTACTGTATTGTAATTGTAATTGTACCGGGTCTGACAGCCTTAGCACCAGTCTCACAGCCCGACAGCCTTAGCACCAGTCTCACAGGGCCAAGAGGTTTAACGTCGTTGGCCTTACAATCTTGAAATCTGGCAGCATTCAATGCATCTACAGATACCAGGCCCTAAAAGCCTGCCGTAAGCGGGGTGCGCGGAGGGAAAGTAAGGGGAAAGGGCCCCCAAACAGAAATTGTCTGAAATGCAACAAAAATGGCAGAGTCAGCTTAGCAGCTCCTATGAAATCCATATCAAACCTTATAATATTGAAATCTGGCAACATTTAATGCATCTACTGATACCAGGCCCTAAAAGCCTGCCGTAAGCGGGGTGCGAGGAGGGAAAGTAAGGGGAAAGGGCCCCCAAACAGAAATTGTCTGAAATGCAACAAAAATGGCAGAGTCAGCTTAGCAGCTCCTCCGAAATCCATATCAAACCTTATAATCTTGAAATCTGGCAACAGTCAATGCATCTACTGATACCAGGCCCTAAAAGCCAGCCGTAAGCGGCGTGCGCGGAGGGAAAGTAAGGGGAAAGGGCCCCCGAACTGAAATCGTCTGAAATGCAACAAAAATGGCAGAGTCAGCTTAGCAGCTCCTCTGAAATCCATATCAAAACCTTATAATCTTGAAATCTGGCAACAGTCAATGCATCTACTGATACCAGGCCTTTAAAGCCAGCCGTAAGCGGCGTGCGCGGAGGGAAAGTACGGGGAAAGGGCCCCCAAACTGAAATCGTCTGAAATGCAACAAAAATTGCAGAGTCAGCTTAGTAACTCCTCTGAAATCCATATCAAAACCTTATAATCTTGAAATCTGGCAACAGTCAATGCATCTACTGATACCAGGCCCTAAAAGCCAGCCGTAAGCGGCGTGCGCGGAGGGAAAGTAAGGGGAAAGGGCCCCCGAACTGAAATCGTCTGAAATGCAACAAAAATGGCAGAGTCAGCTTAGCAGCTCCTCTGAAATCCATATCAAAACCTTATAATCTTGAAATCTGGCAACAGTCAATGCATCTACTGATACCAGGCCTTTAAAGCCAGCCGTAAGCGGCGTGCGCGGAGGGAAAGTACGGGGAAAGGGCCCCCAAACTGAAATCGTCTGAAATGCAACAAAAATTGCATAGTCAGCTTAGTAACTCCTCTGAAATCCATATCAAACCTTATAATCTTGAAATCTGGCAACATTCAATGCATCTACTGATACCAGGCCCTAAAAGTCAGCCGTAAGCGGGGTGCGCGGAGGGAAAGTAAGGGGAAAGGGCCCCAAACTGAAATTGTCTGAAATGCAACAAAATGGCAGAATCAACCAGGGGCATTCCTGGCCATCGCTGCATGCAAGGTCTTCCTACTTGCCTTTTTTGATTTTGGCATACGGTCGTAGAAGGTCTCCATTGCATGTATATCTCCAGAATCAACAGCATCGAGTGCTTGCTGTTCTAGAATCCTCCCAGCCATCTCCTGCAAGAACGGATGGAAAGTTAAGGCATAGGGCTGTGAAGCTAAAGTCGGCTGAGCGGGGCTGAGATGAGATGGGCTGAGTTGGAGTCAGTTGGGCAGAGTTGGGCTGGGCTCCATCTCGTCCCCTGTCTCCTCCATTGTCGCTGCCTCCCCTGCCAGCTAGTGGAGATGGTAGTCCTACCCCTGGCTCTTTCCTCCTCCTCAACCATGTCTGGCTGTTCGTGACGACTTGACTGCCTGTGGGCAGAGAACTCTCTGCTCCTCCTCCCCTCCCATACGACATGCTTGGGCTGGCTGTGACAGGCTTGACTAGATTCTCATCTCCATCTCCATGTGCCATGCCACTCTCCTTAGTCTCACTGCTGCTTCCATCCTTGGTTCCGACATGTTTCCTCATGCGCCTAGTAGCTGATGCCCCCCTCCTCTTCCCTTTCTGATGGAGAGCCTTCTCCACTGGTGCTGTGGATGGGATCATCTGTCGAGCTAGCTTCTCCAAGCCTGAGGTCTGAATCTGGACTATTATCCCATCCTTTACAGCTTGCTGCATGACCTGTTCGAACCAGATAGCATCCTTCGGTGGCTCATTGTTGGACATGGCCAGCAGACGCTGCTGTGCCGGATTCGATACATCTTGGTCTTCGCTGTTGATACTCTCCACGAGCTCAAAGAACGCATCCTTTACATCCGAGGGGAGGGCCCAAGCACAACCACCGAGGAAGTGGCGCCAATGTCAGAATGTCTGAGTAGTCTGAGCGCTTGTGTGTGGAGCATGACCGTCCTCCCCCCAGTCGCGATTATGAACTTGTCCGCTTTACGAATCAGAACAGTGTTCCTACTAGAGAGTTTGTTGGAAGCTGAATTCCTGACCTTCCTCACTCTCTTCTCGGCGCTTGACAGGGCAACTGTATTGGTTGCATCTATCACGTTCAATCAATACGGATCACTTATTTAAACATGTATATTACAATTATGCGATGCAGTTAGCAGCGTAAGAGTCGATATGGCATAACACCCCCCCCCCCCTTTTGGTACAGAATCACCCCCCCCCTTTTCGTATGGAAAAGTTACGGGAGACCTGACTGCCTGAGGAGGTATGATTGATGTGAACTAGTGGGTCACGACCAAGAAACCCTGAACGCGCCCATACCCAAAACTGACATGCATGGGCTGTTTCTAGAGCTCCTGCATTTCCCTCGAGATCTCATCGCCTAATGTGATATGACATTGTCTTCTCTCTGGTCCCGCCGGATCTTCGTGCGGTGCGCACGCCATGGTGTTGAATCGGCACACCAAGAAACCCGTTCTTATCTTAGAGACTTAAGGGTATCCAGTGATCTCTGGGGGTACTGATTATCACTTAACGTCCCTCCAGTGAGCGTCCCTCTCGGATTTTCGTAGGAACATGACCACCATGCAACTTTGTAGCATGCCCAATGAGTGTTTGGCCAGGGTAGCCACTGGATGAGCTGTCAGCAGATGGCAGAGGCACAGCCAGCAGATGTTCAGCATTTGCCCAGGCAGGGAGCTTGGGGATCTAGATTTTCATTATGATTTCATTCATACGTATGGAACAGGGGAATCTGTATTATACTGGCAGCCATTCATATCTTATGAAGATGGTTACACCAAGGGCCATGCTGCCGTCACTTCATTCCCCTTCCCACTGTTAAGGTCGGAGATTTAAAGGTGATACAATGAAGGTTGCTTGGTAGCTGTACGAAGGTAGAGTTGGGGCTGTGGGCAGTGCTTGGGCCTCATGAGCATGCTGAGCTCATCAGCCATACATGCATGCCACGTTGCGGCCCACAAGTTGCAGAGCACGGTGCGGCTCGGAAGCCATCGGCAAGAAACGAGCATTCTCTCACTTACGATTTGTCTGCTTATGAGGCGAAGACTGCTGGTTTAAGGGCTGGTGGTGTCGCCCGCTGCTACCTTCGCGGTAGTCATCTTGAGCAGTGCTCAACACGATAGTACGCATTACGGACTACGTAACCTGTCATTTGGTTTTGACATTCAGGTTTTTCACATGTCCAAGAAGTGTGCTTCCAGTGCCCTAGTGTCAGGGAACAGTTACGGGAGCGGGGGTGGGCAGGTCCTCCGGGCGTTGCCACTAACTTCCACCAGTTGTACTAGGCTGAGCAGGGGTGGGATGCACTTGCTTTTGTGGACTGTGCTGTGGGCATTGTTGAGGGTTAGTCTCTAGGGATTCTCAGGCACTGACGTCGTCTACCTTTCCGGCTTTCTCTTTTGGGACATTTGTTGTTGTTGTTGTTGTTGTTTGCCCCCTTTTTCGTTTCTTCTCTTCTCCCTTCTGATGAGTGGGGCGCCCTCGCGGCCAAGCAGGGGTGGGATACGCTTGCTTTCGTGGACTTTTCTTTTCATAGAGGCTGTGTTGAGGGCTGGTCTCTAGTGGAACTCAGGTGCTGGACTTGGTCTTCTTAGCCTTCCCGGCCTCTCCTTTAGTTCCTTTCCCCCTCTCTTCCTTTCAATTCCTCCTTTACTCCCTTCTGAAGAGTTGGGCGCCCACGCGGCCGAGCTTTGAGCGGGCCGAGAGGTGTAACGTCATTGATTCCCTTCTGAACAGTTGAGCGCCCACACTGCCGAGCTTTGAGCGGGCCCAGAGGTGTAACGTTATTGACATGTCCAAGAAGTGGGTCACCCAGCCATGAAAGGGACGAAACTTGCACATCCCAGAGGAAGGAAAAAGGTCGGGAAGAGACAGAGGTCACAAAGCCCCCAAAACTCAGGCCAACCATTAGAGATAGAGCCTCCCAAACACTCTTGCCAAACGCTAGCCCTCTTGTAGCGCATCCTCTACCTGCTCGCCGTCTCCCCGAGCCCAGGATCACTGGCAGCAGCGTGCCTCACGTTGCTGACCGTTGCGCTGTCTTAAAGAGTGCCGGTCATGCTAACTGCGTAGTGCGTAGTCTTCGGTTCGTGACACGCGGGCACACTCCCTCATGCTGAGTGGAGCGGTTTCTGGCTTGCTCCAGCATGGCGCCCTGTCGCAACCAGGCGCGTTCGGATGCCACATATCAAATACATAGTGTTATCCTTAATATGCATCATACATTTACACTCCACCGCTGCCCATAAAGCATCAATAACGTTACACCTCTGGGCCCGCTCAAAGCTCGGCCGCGTGGGCGCCCAATTGTTAAGAAGGGAGAAAAGAAGAAACTAAAGGGAAGAGGGGGGGAAAGGAACAAAAGAAGAGGCCGGGAAGGCAAAGAAGACCAATTCCGACATCAGAGTTCCATTAGAGAGTAGCCATGAACAAAGCCTCTCAAAATAATGGCCACAAAAGCAAGTGCATCCCACCCCTGTGTAGCCGCGAGGGCGCCCCACTGATCAGAAGGGAGAAGAGAAGAAACTAAAAAGCGGCCAAACAACAACAACAACAAACAAAAAAATGACCAAAAGAGGAGGCCGGAAAGGCAAACGACACCGGCGCCTCAGAATCCCCAGAGAGTAGAGACTAACCCTCAACAATGCCCACGGCACAGTCCACAAAAGCAAGTGCATCCCACCCCAGCTCAGCCTGGTTCAGCTGTTGGAAGTTAGTGGCAGCGCCCGGAGGACCTGCCCACCCCCGCTCCCGTAACTGCTCCCTGACACTAGGGCACTGGAAGCACACATGTAGCGCATCCTCCACCTACTCGCTCCCCCCCTGCGCCCAACACCGCTGGCAGTAGCGTGCCTCTTGCCGCTGACCGTTGCGCCGTTCTCTGGTATCAGCCGTGCTGATCGCACCGAGCCGCAGTCGAAAATTTATGCGCACACAAGCACACTCCCTCTGGCTAGTGCGGCTCTTGGCTTGCTCCAGCACGGCACCCGCTGTGGACTGGAACCAAGCGCGGTAGGTCGCCGCAGATCTGTGCTCGGTGGTAGGGTCCCTGGGGCCCCCACCGCCACTTGCGTCGAGCCGTGGACCAGAGGTGAAACGTTATTGACTTGCTGGCCTTGGACGTTTCTCTTGCCATTACGGTTCTCTCACTTGCTTGCCGCCCCCCTCTCTTGGGCTTCGCTGGACTCATTAACTATGTCAATGACATAACACCTCTGGGCCCTGCTCAAAAAGGCTCGGCCACGTGGGCGCCCAACTGTCCCGTTGGAAGAAAATAAACTGAAGGTAAGAGGGAAAGAAGGAGAAGAACACAAAGGAGAAAGAAATACCCACCCCCCCAAAAGGAAAAGGTAGCCCGAAGTATCTTTGTCCATCTCAAGCCTATTCCCCAGGGGGGCAAAGAAAAGCAACAAATCTAGGCCTCAACAAAAGTCAGAGCCTCCCATCCAAGCCTGCCCCGGTACAACTGTTGAAAGTCTTTGGCGCCCTGCGGGGGGCCTGCCCAACCTCTCTCCCTTAGCCTCCCCTTCACGCTAGGGCACTGGAAGCAGACATGCAGCGCATCCTCCACAAGCTTGCCATCTCCCCTTGCCCAACACCGTTGGCAGCACCGTCCGTCACGCTGCTGACCGCTGGCTGTCCTCGAGTGCCAGCCGTGTTGATGGCGCCGAGCCGCAGCCTTAAGTTCGTGAGCACGGAAGCACACTGGTGCGGCCCCTGGCCTGCGCCCGCCGTAGACTGAAACCAGGTGCGGTAGGCCGCCGTAGACCTGTGTGCAGTGGCAGGATCTCTGGGGTCCCCTCTGCCAGGCGCAGAGAGAAATGGTAATAGCTTGAGAAGGGCGATGAGAAGGGAGATGTCCATGGGGATCTTGTGTGTTTTTGGTGGTACGCACATGTACTCTACAGAACGCAGCAGAGGGGCCCCAAAAATGTTCCTCCCCGGAGGGGAGGATATCACGCTCAATTGCTCTTGGGGAGGCGCTGTTCTTGGTAGTTTGGGTATTCTCGTTGGACAGACTTGTGGCTTATAGCGCGGACTTTTGATAATTAAGAACTTACTGTAGATCGCCTTGTTTCCAGAAGTTTGAAGGTAGAATGAGTCACTAAATACTGCAGAGGGCAGTGCATGCTACGCCAAGCCCCACGGCCATGGAGAAAGTAGTTGAATTGAAGCTGAAGCACTAAAATCAGACAGTGGTCCCAACAGCAGGCTCTGTTTGGACAGTTATGGCATAAGTTGGTGGTGTTAAAAAACAGCGGTTAGGTTCGTGGGGAGCGAGGCGAAGGGCTAGGGACACTCAAGCCCTCTCGCCACGGATGCGCCTAGCAAGCTGAGTCAAGCGTTTAGCCACGCTGGAAGCCTTCAAGACACAGCTGGGGAGGCTGCCGGTGTCGGTCGCCGAGATGTGCAGCTACGCCCAAGACGGATGCAATGGCAATGGTACGCCCAGCGACGCCGTGCGCAGAGAGCTCACTTGCGCCGGGCCGCCTAAGGCGGCGAATCGAGGTGACTGATGTAGCCCCCCCCCATGCCCCACCTTGACATGGGACGAATTGCTGTATCACGAAACTCGCATTGTTCCGCGTACATTTTTAGTGAGCTCGCACACATGGATTCCGACACCAAAGGTGACGTGTCGGAACCTTTCATGTTCACTCGTGCCACCATCCATGATATTTGGAGGCATCTCCAGCTCCCACCGTCGACTAGGTGGCCCGTGGATGCGGAGCTCCTCGCGAAGCACATTACGGCCTTCGTTTCGCAGAACGCGGGGGCGATCCGTATCCTCGAGTTTTTCAAGGGCCTGGCTATCGCCCCATAGTATTACGGAAAATTGCCGGCGATGTTGATCCATTCAGTTATGAATACCGCAATGGATGTTAATAATGGCATGGCTGATCCGGATGAGGTCATCATGCTGATCGACCAGTTCGTCCTGCCCGACAGCCTGAATAACAAGCGGACGATCGCCAAGCATATCGTCAGGATCGCCCAGGACGCGACGTTCGTCTACCTGGCAGTCAAACCCGTTCGACGACTCGTTTAGAGCCCGGTCGATCCGAATCCGCCCGTGCCCCTGATGCTTCCGCCATCCGCCCCTGCCTCACCCACCTTCTCCTCTATGACCTGCATGGCTTCACACATGTTGATGCGCTCGACGATCAGCTGCGCAATTCTATCGCCGATGCGGACCTCGAATGGATCTTCGGTGTCCATGTTGAATATCAGGATGTAGAGCGTGCCTGTGTAGTCAGCATCCACGACCCCTGCGCCGATGTGCACTCCGCTGCTGAGCGCCAGTCCCGACCGCGGCGCGATGCGACCGTAGGTGCATGCCGGCAGCTGGACGGAGAGGCCGTTGGAAATCAGCTTCCTTTGTCCGGGCGGCACGATCGCGCACTCGATGATGGACAGGTCGAGCCCTGCTGAGCGATCAGAGCCGCGTTGAGGGAGGATGGCCAAGGGGTGGAGGAGGGTGACGAGGAGGCGTTCCGATTCGACGTCATGGTCCTGTTGCGTCGAATGCATGGGGAATGGATGTGTTCCAGGCTTTCGTGACGAGGGGCTTAACACCAGGCATACACTTCTGAGTTCTGCCGAAGATGCCACGCTGGTAGCTGGCGAAAGGCAATGTGGGCCCCTAAAGGATGAGGGTCACAGGAGGCTGGCCAAGCTGGCTATCATTTGGTGTCCACCTTCCATGTTCTTCCTAAAGGGTGCCCTTGCTGGTCACGCATGTGTCTCCGGTTCCGGTCTCAATTGCTCGAACAGGTTCATGCTTTCCTGGCGGCTAAGGGTAGTATTTGATTGGTTGTCCCGAGGGTTGTCCCATTGTCAGTTGCGCTTGCTGTACTCTCAGACCATCCGCAGCAACGCGTGGGATACGCAGAGGGGGGCGTCGCCCCCCTCCCTGGACAACGCCCTCGCCAAGGTGCGCACGGCTTCATTGGCCTCGGCGCATCCTTCTCCGTCGATGATGATATCGACGATCGGCCGTCCGAGTGCACGCGTGGCATCTGAGCGCGCCGGATCGATGCGCAGCGTGCGGACGGCGCATCCCGCGAGGCGACTGGCCTTTCGTCTTGCGATCTCGGCGTCCGTCGCCTGTCGATCCAGCACGTCGAGCGTCGCCGGCGCCACCAACCGGGCTAGCTGAACTGCCAGAGCATCGACGGCGGCGGCACACGAAGTAGTAGCTGCGTCGCCATGTTCCGAAGACGACGACCACGGTAGCACGAGCACGGCACGGAACGGGGTTTGACGAGATTGCGCAGTGTGCATGCATGGCCGTCAAGGACAGGGCCATTCTCCGTATCTTTGTAGTTTCGGGCGGCTGATCGAGCGTGCTGTGTGGCACGTTGGAGATGCCAAGCTCCTTGTACACCTCGTCCCTGATCTCCGTGTTGAGAAGAAGCGCGTGCCACAGCTTGTCCACAGCAGGCGAAGGGGACATGCTTGCAGCCAAGGAAAGGCATTGGTTTGGGGGGGAGAGAGTACGGCTTGCTGCTTCGTTTGCAGGAACAACTTCAGAGCGTGCACCACAGAGCTCGGTTGATCCAAGGAGCGCGTCAGTGTGCGCAACTTTTTGGTGCCCGAGCTGTCTTGAAAAAGAGCGCGCGAGATGCTACACATGGTGGTGGTGGTGATGGGGGAGGAGGGGCTTCGGACCAGGATGATTGCAACACCTGCTCAAGCATGGCTGGCAACAATGGTTGCTAGAGCACATGTTGTTTACTTCTAGTGTCCTGAGTTCAAATGCTCAAGCATGGCTGGCAACAATGGCAGCCATAGCACAGGCTGTTTTTTCTTTCCCCATCATGGATCAACACACTTAGTCAATTACGTTACACCTCTGGGCCTGCTCAAAGCAGAGTAAAGAAGTAACGAGTAGGGGGGGAAGGGGGGGGGGGCAAGAGGAAAGACAACGATTGCCAAGCCCAACACCTGACTTCCACTAGAACAACATAGCCTCTAAGAAAATAAGCCTGATGACTGCCTTGTACAGTGGGATGTGGGCCCATCTGAAAACCCCATCATGGATCAACGCACTTAAGCACGAGACGTACCACAAGCAACTGAAGAAACAGCAACATGTCCCGGCTGCGCAATCGGTATTCGATAAAGCCATGGCCGCCATTGACGCATCGGATGACGATGGCATCGTTGAACCCGGATCGGAATCAGACCCAGAGGTCTCAGGGTCGAAGGCTATTGCTGCCAAGGCCGAGACTGCTGTTGTTGCTGTCAAGGCCAAGACCGAGGCCAAGGCCAAGGCTGAGGCTGATGACGACTACGACGAAGTATTCGGGGACGTGTCACACGAGAAAGTCAAGCCGTTCGGGCTAGGAGCCACAGGGCTCTACACGACCGGAAAGTTCAAGGAGAAAGGCGATGTGGACTGGAAGAAATGTGACCGCGAGAAGGCCATCGCAGTAACTGCCGGCTAATCTCGTTTTCATCGAGTCATTGTACAGCGTGCAACATGTGTCAATGGTGTTGGGTAGCACCTTTCCCTCAAACTTGAGGAGCCGGCCGGTGTCCCGCGAGAAGGTCGTTAGTCTTGATGATAAATGCCGCGTACTCTGGCAGTGTCGACATGTGCAGGTGGTGGGTGAATCGTATGAATGGTATGGCATCATCAACACCGCAACTGCCAGTTCGCTTCCATTCTGTTGATCCAGTTGCCTTAGAGTCGGTATTTACCCCAATCTGCGCCATGAGCATCCTCGTTGCTTGGCTCGTGCAAGCCGGCAGTTACTGCGATGGCCTTCTCGCGGTCACATTTCTTCCAGTCCACATCGCCTTTCTCCTTGAACTTTCCGGTCGTGTACTAGAGCCCTGTGGCTGCTAGCCCGAACGGCTTGACTTTCTCGTGTGACACGTCCCCGAATACTTCGTCGTAGCCGTCATCAGCCTCAGCCTTGGCCTTGGCCTCGGTCTTGGCCTTGACAGCAACAACAGCAGTCTCGGCCTTGGCAGCAATAGCCTTCGACCAAGGGCAGTTTGCGGATGAGGAGTTCGGTGGACTTCTGGTACTTGCGAATCTCACGCAGGGCAACATTGCCAGGACGGTAGCGGTGGGGCTTCTTCACGCCCCCGGTGGCAGGCGCGCTCTTGCGAGCTGCCTTGGTAGCCAGCTGCTTCCTGGGAGCCTTTCCTCCGGTGGACTTGCGAGCGGTCTGCTTGGTACGGGCCATTTCAAGTGTCGAATGGAAATATGTGCAACTTGCCGATGCAGTCAAATCGCCGATATTTTATGCTTCTGCACATCGTCCATATCTGCTGATCCGGATGTGGATGCAGTGATGCGCAGGTGGACCGGATCAGCAGGCTCGGCTGTCAAGTTTTTGTGAGGTCCAGTGTATTGAAACACGATAGGGACACATGTAGGTAACTCTCTCTCAATCAACCTCAATATCATACAATGTCTGGACGCGGCAAGGGAGGCAAGGGACTCGGAAAGGGAGGTGCCAAGCGTCACCGCAAGGTCCTTCGCGACAACATCCAGGGCATCACCAAGCCTGCCATTCGCCGCCTGGCTCGTCGTGGAGGCGTGAAGCGCATCAGCGGTCTCATCTATGAGGAGACCCGCGGAGTCCTCAAGGTATTCCTCGAGAACGTCATCCGTGACGCTGTGACCTACACTGAGCACGCTCGCCGCAAGACTGTCACGGCTCTGGACGTTGTCTACGCCCTAAAGCGCCAGGGCAGGACACTCTACGGATTCGGAGGCTAAACATCTCCCAGCTAGGAGCTCCAATATCAATGTCTCCTACCGAACCGGTGTTTTTCAACACCACCAACCACCCCAAAACGAAAGCGACTGTGTGCTGCAGTCACCCTGCTTGACCATATGGCAGAGCGTGCAACAGTATATGGTTTGAACAACAAACCTTTTGCCAAAGCCAGGCTCATTCCAGTCAATCCGTCCACTGCTCCATGGCACAACCCCTCAGCCCCCAAAGGCCTGTCGAAAACCAGACCTTAGCATGCAATCATGCAGATCAGCGACAAAATTGCAAGGAGGCTATGGATTACAAGTTTGGTAATAAAAAGCCAGAGCACAAAAACCATATGCCCTCTGTTGGCTGCCTACGTCAATGCCTCACTCCTTAACCAGCGAGTGGGGCTGAAGGGATAAAGCAGGACTGTATTAACGGGAAGAGGGAAATTATGACAACCCTGAAAAGCAGCTTCTGCCACATTCTCGGGAACATCAGACAAGCAAGTCTTCCGCCTCCCAACAGGTAGTTCATCAACAAGTTAGTTTCAGCAGTTTGACTGTTTCAGCAGTGTTAGTTGTGGCAGCTTGGCTGCTTCAGCAGTTTGGATTTATTAAATTATTGAGCACAATTCATCAACATCATTGCCTATGGTTGCGACGCCCAATGCAGCAAGCCATGCTGCTGGATCCACCGGTCTCGTCTCCATCTGCACGTCGGGCGCAGCGCCTCAGAAGCCCCCATGGATTGCCTGGTCCGCATTGAAAACAAGTACACTGGTGACCAGTTGTGTCCTCTAGTGCTGAATACCACACTAGGACATGCCCCACAAGAGGCGTTCACACATCCGTCCACACATAACACACACTTGTACCTACACTGTCCGCCCTTCACTTGCCAACTACACAGTTGGACACCCACACGTCGGAGCCTTTTTGAGCAGCGCCCCTCCTTCATCCGCGCAAAACAGGAAGGGTCAGGCCTCGTGAAATCCGGCTGCACCGTGACGAAGCATCAGAGACGCCGAGCCATACAGTTCTCTACCCGATTGCTGACCCTCTGCTCTGCTGTCAGCAGAAGGCAGCAGAATCCACAATCAGCAGCACTGGTCCCACCCCGTGGCATCAGTTGCTGAGCCAGAGAGACCTTCCACACCCTGCCAGACCATACCCTGTGCTCCCATCAGGACTCAGCTGTGTCCACAATAGCCGTATTGGTCCCAGCCTGTGGCTCATCACATGCGTGTTCCTTGTCTCGGCTGCGAGGCCACCCTCAGCAGGCCACCCCTTGACCACAAACAGCCTCTTGGGAGCCACACCTGGACCGGCTTGCGGCAAGTGGCCCAAGCAGCACAGCAGGCCATACACGAGGCCTCCGGACCTCGACCAGTCGGTAGCTGAGTCTAGATGAAGGGTTGCCCAGCAACGATAAAAGGAGCGCTGCATCACAGCCGCGCGAAAGGCTGTCCAGTGAGGCAGCCTGAACTCCTGCCGTCCCATCAGGAGGAGGCGCTGACGTGTCTCCAACTTACCCGCCTCAGGCCAAGCATGTGAGGCCGCCGTTCTCCTGCCAGTCGGTAGCTCAAGCCTAGCTGAACAGTTATGCCCAGCCATGACAAGGGAGCCCCGCTGCATCAAAGCCGTGAAAGGCTGTCCAGAATGGCCCGCCTGAACTCAGGCTGCTGCATCAAAAAGCCGCTGACGTGTCCGCCACTCACCATCCGCAGCTCGCTGCCGGCCCAGTACTCATGCACGGCCCGCACAGACTCCACGCTCACGTAGGCGTCGTCCGTGGCGGCAACAAAAACGCATGCATCTGGACGCCGAGGTCTGGAGGGGGGGGAGCAAGGTTTACAAGAAAGCTAACAATATACAAAACATACATACACACCATACCGGTAACCGGGTTACAATAAGCATTCGAAAAATGACTTGTTGATTATGAATCCACCAGGCACCAGTAACGCCGAGACAACAACTTTTCGTTTCTTGTCAAGGCATCAAGCAAGGCACCAATATTTGTCTTCCAAACGGCATCTGGCCGCCGCGGCCTGCGGGGGGCACTTCAAATGTTTTTGAGCAAATGTACTTGGATTTGAAAATATTGCAACACTGCCACTGGGAGTGCACATCGCATCAGGTTAGGGGCCCCTTAAGGTTGAAGTGTTTAGGGTATGCATTCACCCAAGACACAGATTCACACCTCCTAGCCGCTGAAACCTGGGGGGACCAGTAAGGAGAATAGTCATATTGTTTCACATATCCTAGATTCGACTAGCCCTTCCCTCAGAATTAACACTGTTTAGGAATGAGGGAATCATTACAAACACATTATTGGTTGTCAGAAATCAGTTCAGTCAGAAATTCTATCCTCTGGTTTTTGTCAACCTTTTGGTCTGAGGGAAACATTAAATGGACAGCAGTTCTCAAACCGGAGGGACGGCAATTCAAATATACAGTAACAAAAACATCATTGCCAGGGGCCCTGAACCTAAACAGTAATACCAGCACAACATTCATTCTTAGGGGGGGAGCATCAAGCATGAGGCGGTCGACGGCAAGCATCCGGTGAGGGGCATCTAGAGTTTCCCAGAGCGAGCCCTTAACATGCACTGTTGCGCCTACTGTGACATCCCCTGCGGCCTACTGCCCTGCCTTGCCCACTGCCCTGCCCTGCCCTGCCCTGTCCTGCCCTGCCCACTGCCTACTGCCTACTGCCTACTGCCTACTGCCTACTGCCTACTGCCCTTCCCGGCCCTGCCCTGCCTACTGTCCTGCCTTCTGCCCTTCCCTACCCTGCCTACTGCCCTGCTCTGCCCACTGCCCCTGCCTCCAGCTCATGCGCTCAGTTACCTGGGGTATCGCGTGACGTCAGTGAAGGTTTCCAGCACCTGCGGGCGGGGGAGCATCGCACAAACTAGTAACAAGTTCTGCCACTACCGGTAGTCAGAGGTTTTCAGCATGCTTGATCAACCGCTCAAGCCATAGACGGTCCCGGCTCTGAACATAGTCTACGGCCTACGCCCTCTAGCGCCTCAGGGCAGGACCCTCTATGGCTTGAGCGGTTGATCAACCTTCATGCATACCAGTTTTTCCAGGTGCTGCAAATGCAAAATACCGGTAAGCAAAGATCCTATGCCCGCAGGAGGGTAGTGGAGCAGCGCGCGCAATGGTTGCGGGCTCTCAGCCAAAGGATCCCATTTCATTACGTCAAACTGCGTGTGCACTGACCATGCCTGCGCTCTGCAGCGCCGGGATGGGCGCAATTCGCACCCCTCACCTGTTAAAGCTCCCGACCCTGCATGCCCCCCCTTCCCCCCCTCTCAGTACCTGTTTCAGCTTGCTGACCGTGCGTGCGCTCTGCAGTGCCTGGTCTTTCCGCTGCAGCTGCTCCATCCTCGACCCCAGCCACCGAGGCATCAACCCTAGGGAGGCAGACGCCACTGACGACGGGGCAGTGGAGGATCCACCAGGAGGGGGAGGAGGCGTCGGGAGGGTATGGGGCTCCAGGATCCCATGGTGGCGGCGTAGGTGGGGCAGAGAAGAAGAAGACAGGCCTTCGCCGCTGCCGCTGCTACTGCTGCTGCTTATTGGCTGCTCGGTTACCAAGCGATCAGGCTGGGAGGGGCCGCCCCCCCCAGGCGCAACCTCAACACTTGCCACCTGTCCCTCGGTGGCGCCTGCAGCGCCATGGCTGCCGGACGCATCGGCAGGCCCGTGTCCGGATCCATGTCCAGCAGATCCATGTCCAGCAGATCGGTGGTGCACGGCAGATCCATGCTGGCTGAATGCGAGGTGATTGAGAGATCCGTGATCGCCTCCAGACGGGGACGCAGCGGCAGCGGCAGCGGCAGCGGCAGCGGTGGCGGTGGCGGTTGCTGCGTGTTGCGGATGCCTCCTTGCAGCTCCCTGCTCCATCTCATCGACAGCTGCGCTGGCTGCGTCCACAGCCGCCGCAGCGACGCTCTCTAGCTGTCTCCGATCCGGCTCCGAGACCCCGTCCTGGCCGGCCTTCTGGTAGGCTGCCTCAATCTCCAGGAGCGCATACTTGGCCGCAGCCATCACAGACACGGCGCGGGCGGCGCTGCCAACCACCTGGCAGGGAGCAAGGCTGTCTTTAGCAAGTCACCTAGAACTCAGGTACACCACATGTTACTTGGCTACAACTCGGCTACAAAAAGACAGCTTAGCTACAACACATGTAACTCAGCAACGAATTTTCTATACCTCAGGTGCAAAACGACAGCTCAGCTACAACACATGTAACTTGGCTACAACTCAGCTACAACTCGGCTATAGCCTGCACGTCCGGGGAGGGGCCTGGTGCATCGAGACCTGCTGCCACGTCCATTGGCTGTAGGCCGGTCGTGGCATGGCCCCATTGGCCCTGTGAGGGCTGCCCAGTAGCCCCCCACAAAGTCTGGGACACACCAAACTCAGCAACGCCTGAGAGTCCCCCAGGACTTGGTTTCCAACGCAAAACAGGTGCGGGAAACGGTAACGCATTCGTGAGTCCTGTAGTTTAAAGTACAACGGTACCCTATGCAACTTATGATGATTTCTGCAAATATCCCCAAGCTGGCTCCCCCTTCCAAACAGCAATACTGGTAGCTTATGGGAACTTTCTTTGATTTCCCGGCCGCCCTGCCCACCCCCCTCTCACCTGCCACTCAGTCCACCCAGCATTCCCCATGTCCGCCTGTCCCCCCTGCCACCCCTCACATGTCATCTGCCACACACTCCACCCAGCCCCCCACCTGGCCAATGTCGTTGTTCTTGCCATCCAGCTCGCTGCGCAGCGGGTCCCACGCCATGGCCGCATGCATGGCCCCGTCACAGTATGCCACCGCTGCTGAGCGGGGCGCTAGCAGCGGGGCGCATGCCAGGTCGCCTGCGTAGAGCCCAGCCGTCATGCACGCGTGAACGCCGCCCATGGACAGCCCGGAGATACCTAGTGAGGGGAAGGGGGGAGGAATGGTCAAGACATTTTTTTTTTAAAGGTGACTACATGAATGCCGCCCATGGACAGCCCGGAGATACCTAATGGGGGGAGGTGGGAGGATTCCTTAAGGGAACCTATAAAAGGCTGCATTGGGGTGCGGTTTCATCGTGGCAAGGGGTGCACCATGCACAGCCCGGAGATATCTTGAAGGGAAGAGGGTCGGGGGAGAATCGTCGAGGGACGCTTGTCAAGGGCTACATACGATATGGACGCGGTTTATCCTTGCAGGGGTGGCACCATGGACAGCCCGGCGAGGCCTAGTGAGAGGGGAGATAAGGAAGCAGGAATGGTGGAGCAAAACCTTGCAAGGGCTACAAGATGCGCATGGTTTTATCGTAAAAGGCTGCGCATTTGTCAGCCCGGAGATACCTAGTAAGAGGGGAGGGAAGGGGGCAGGAATCGTGGAGGGAAGCCTTTTGAACGGGTGACCCCATAACTGCCGCCCATGGACAGCCTGGAAATACCTAGAGGGGGGGAGGAGGAGTGAGGCTGTGCCCTTGTAGGTACGAACGAACTCCATACCCCATGCAAAGCGAGAACTGTTACCTTCAGTCAGGTAAGTACCCCACTAATGCAGCAGCCATAAAAGCTTTTGGGGTTTGAGTCGCATGCTGTAGAGGTGGGCACCCCGGTGAGGCCTAGACGTGAACAGGCGTACTAGATGTTGAATAAATACGCCTTGGGGCACGACACCACCCAGACAAAACAAACAATGCATACATACGGCATGGTGCACGGCACCACTCATATAAACAGTTAATGAATGTGCCTTGGGGCATGACACCACTGAAATAAATAAATTAATACACCCTGAGACACGACACAGCTCAAATAAATAATTTATAAACCACTACATCACTCAAATAATAAATCACACGAATACACCGTTGAGCACTGAACCACTAAAAAAATCAAATTCATGATTTAAAATATAACACTGCCTGGAGCACAGCACCACTCAAATAAATAAAGTGTTAACACGCCCTGGGCTACGCCGCCACACGAATAAATATATCATTGATTCAATATGCCTGTACGGCAACATTCAAATTCATAAATAGTAAACTGATAAGCCCTCGGGCACGGCATCACTCAAAACAATAGTTAATTAATACGCCCTTGGATACGGGCCAACTCAAATGAATGAAGCGTCCATTCATACGCCCTTGGACACGGTACACCTCACATGAATGACTCCGTGAAGTCATACGTCCAGAGGCCACCCCTCGGATAAATGAACCCTTTATTCATGGGCCCTGAGAGCAGGCACCACTCACACATGCGCTTGTGCCCCTCCTGAGTCGCCATGAGGTGTAGCAGGCAGACGCTCTCAAAGATCGTCGCCCAGCCGAGCGTCAGCAGGTCGGACACCACACGCAGCTTGCTGCCCCTCTGGTCGGCAGGACGGCGGGAGCCATAAAAGGGGCTTTCAAGGATGAGGGAGGAGATGCCCTGCGCATCGAGAAAGGGTCAAAAGGGGCGTGTGAGGGGCATGGGTAATAAATACTTAACGGTGGCAAGGATTAGGTGACATACCGGCACTGGGTGAAATACTCGTCAAGGAAATACTCATTACCGATATGCTCGTCGGGGAAATAGTCGGTGAAATACTCATTGGTGGCATGAATGATAAATACTCATCGTAGTCGTGAATCATGCATCAGCAGCTCGGACTGCAGGCTGACATGGAGGCATGGAGCAGCTAGGTGCGTGCTAAAAAATGAGTGTGAATAAAACGCAACATGCAGGGAAAGGCCGGAGTTCAAATAATTCATGATGGGAGGCTGAGGGCGCACCCGGCAGTGTTGGGGGATATCTTAGCGCGTCGTTTTGGGGGGTGCTTGACTAGGGGCGAGCAGGGGCATGTCTGGCTTCGGAGCCCGCCTCATGCCTACCAACAGAATAATTAAATCCCGCCAAAGGCGAGTCTTTGATCAGGGCCTTGACGCCTAGGGTTGTGAAGTCATGGACCTCTGGGCCCTGCTAGGGGTGTAGCGTCATTTTGACCCCTGGGTTTAGGGTTTGATCAGGGCCTAGACCCCTATAGGGGTGTAATGTCATGGACCCCTGGGCCCTGCTCAATACGGCTCTCTGCTGCGCGGGTATCCAACTGTCTGGTTGTTAACTTAAAGAAGGACGGAAAAGGGGAGACAACAGAGGGCTGGTGGGAGTCGAACCTGATGCCACCCCCCTGTTTGCGCCCGTAAACGGAATCCGTAGACGAGGTGGACACACAAATACTTCACGCATGCAAGGGCGGTACCGCAACGCATGTGCCGCCACTAAATCCCTAGCTGGAGAGTGGGAGAGGCTGCCTTGGCGCAACGAGGCCCGCAAGTATACATCCGAGTATTGCAACTGGTCAAGGGTCAACGGCATGAGGTGCTCTGCGGCCACACGTAGCTTGCTTCAACCTGGGGCCGATGGCTCTAAGGAACATCGTTCAAGTCGTTCAGCATTTCATCACGGATCTCCTCACTCGAACAACAGCACAGTGTCAGAAGCTAGGCTATCCAGAAGCAGCCGAGCGCTCAGCGAACAGCACAAAGGTGCCTTCTAACCCTGGAAAAACAAACAATGCAGGCTGTACTGTCATGCCCTCTCAAAAAGGGCATCTGTCTCAGAGGACGAAATTTTTCTGACCCCCACACTAAAAAAAACAATTTCCCGTTGATCTTCCCACTGTGCAGCCCCAGACCTGAAGCGAGCTGTCCAGTCCCTCGTGTCATGCATGAGGTCCTAGCGGCATCCGCGGCACACAGGTCTGGCGCCAGAGACTGCATTCAAACATAATCTCACGCGTGAGACTCCAGACCCATCCTCCCCAGCACACTTGGACCCACTGATCTTCTTGGTTGCCATCAATCAATTGTTCTCTGACGATTAATAGAGCGTTTAAAATTTAAGTAAATGGGCGAAATGGGTCCTGGCCGGAACCCCCCTCAGCACACACACACACACACACACACACCCAGCACCCTTGAAGCCCCGGAATCCCCCCCTCAGCTCACACACACACACTAGTACCTGCTTCAACAACGGCGTTGCGAGGTTGAGTCTCCGTCCATATCCCTGGTCCCCTGTTGCCGCCAGAAAGAGAACACATGACGGGTCCTGTGGTGCCACCTCCGGAACCAGCAGCTGTACACTAGCGGTCCGGCTCTCCAGGGGGAGTGCATCATACACACGATTCAGGCAGGGGCTCCTGAACAGAGGAATGAGGGGGGGAGTGGGAGGGGGGAGTGAGGGGGAGGGGGGGGGGTGAGGAATGAGGAATGAGGAAGAGGGAATGGGAGGGGGAGGGACAAGGAGGGAGGGAGGAGGGAGGGGGGAGAGGGGGAGGAGGGAGGAGGGAGGAGGGGGGGGGGGGGGGGGGGGGTGACTGAGAGAGGAGTGAGGGGGTAGGAGGGGGGGTGAGGTATTGAGGGGAAGCGGGAAAGGTAGTGCATCATAAACACATTGAGGCAGGGGCTCCTGGGCAAGGGGATGGGAGGGGGAATGGGTGAGGGGGTAATAGCGGGGGGGCGGGGGAGTTAAAAGGGGAGGTCAAGAAAAGGGGGGGGGGGTCATACACATGTTCAAGGTAGGGGCTCCTGAGCAGAGGGGTGGGACGGAGTGGTGTGTAGCTCGTTGCAGTTGTTTGTGGCCCCAGCAGCACGGCACACTGCACCAGTCCCCGACGGCCATGAGTCATGATTTAGCTGAAGTGTGGCTGATTTGTGGCCTAGTAGCATGGCCAAATGGGTGCAGACAGGAGGACCCCTTTGAAAGGTGATTCAGCCATATCCTGAGGAGCCAGAAGGAGTATTGTAGCTGGAGAACGCTGAGATTGACAGGAGGCGAACGGGTATGCTGCACATGAGAAAACCCGCTAGAAAGCCAGTTAATGCCTTCTAGTCATTGGGGTATGCCATCATGATGCACAGAGCATAGAATTTCCCGTACTTCATGCTCAATTACTGAATCTGAAAGTCCATGGCTTGAACCGTTCACAGGGACAGCCGTCCAGGATATGCAAAGGGCCTAGATGTTCAGTACAATATGCTCAACTACTGAATTGAGGCATCTGTCCATGTGCACAGTGCTTGCCACTAATGGACAGGGCAGCCCATCTGAAAGCGGGTTCTCCCCGGGTAGGACAACGCACTCAATGTCTCCCGGGTGGTGCGTGTAGCCAGTATCGTCCCCATATCTGCACACTAACTGAAATCACACATTGTCACACCTTGCACCTACTTGAAACCACACTGTCACAGTTGACACCTACTTGACATCACACCGTCACAGCTATTGCCCTCTGGTAGAGCTTGCAACCAGTACCATCCTGTTTCACAGCCTTCAGCTCCCTAAACCTACCTCAAACTACACTCTCACGCATCGCATCTTCTTACAACCACCGACTTCAAATTGCTCTGGGTAAAAACACTTACTTGAAATCGCCCTGGTACAGCTTATATCCGGCACCGTCCTGCTTCCCCGCCTTAACCTCCCTCCACTCAATCTGCAAGATGAAACAGGGGGGGCATGCCAGTGGAGGGGGGGGAGTGTCGAATCAGTTGAGGTGCATGTAGTGCCTCTCTTGTGTGGCTCCACAACCGATCATCATCTGCATTTCAATTGAGAGGATGAAAGAAGGTGCATGCCAGTGGAGGGGCATGATAGACCGGTCTGTTTGTGAGTACAGGGGGGAGGGGGGCATGTGTTGAGCTCAACATAGCTTCCAATGCAGATGGAAGAGGCTCGGAAGGGAAGTTCAAACCGTGTCAGACCTATGGGGAGGGGCCGACATGGTCGCAATAGGGGGGAGGGACACAGCAGCGGGTTACTGTCAGCATTTGCCTCTAATGAAGCGCCTCAGGGGTTGATACCTTCCTTAAAAACTGCGAGTAATGGCGGAATAGAACCTTTAAACCAGCATTAACGCGTGTTGACACCCTGCGAGAGAGCGTAGTAGGCCCTTACATCATGAAGGTGTTCATGGCGCATGTCATCATGTGCCACAAGGGAATGGCATGGACTTGGCTGTAGGAAGCCCTCTCATTCCGGGTGCGGCCATGCAGTGATGGCCGGGCCCATGCATCGTGAGGCATGCATGGCTCATGGGCCACGAGCGCATGGCGTGGCCGTGACTGTAGACAGCCCTTACCCTCAGTTCCGGGGGAGGCCATGCTGTGATAGCCGCGATATCCTCCTCGAACTGGACGACTTGCAGGTCGCCCCAGCCCTTGGGGAAAAAGGGGCCGTTAAATGCCGAGATTCGGCTGTACAGGTGGTCGAGGGGCCGAGCTGAGAGCGACGTGAGCAACCGGCCTGCCGCATTCATGAGCGGCGAGAATGGCAGGAGCAGCGAGGTCCAACAAGAGCTATCTGATGAGTCGAGCGGGAGCGAGAGGAGCTCAGATCAGCAGCGTCCCGAGGAGTGTATGCTGCCTCTGCAAGCGCTCCCGCAGTGATGATGCGATTGAGAGGAGGCTTGCTTATATCTTGTAGAAGGAGGCGATTTTGTTCGAGGTAGCGTCAGTCAGAGAGTGAATCCAGAGGGTTGGCGCGTACCGGTTTCAGCGGCTTTGTGAATGGATTCAAATCGGCGATGTCCGATGAGCGGTCTTGGCAGTCAATCTGTCATGTTCGAACACGTGGCATGGATCGTCAGCTACACACGCACCCGCCATACATTAGGGTTTATGATTAGGGCTCTTCTTGTTGTAGAACCATTCGTATGTACACATCTTGTCACAGGGTGCAGGGCGCAGCAAATAGCAATGCAAACACTGACATTGCAGCTGACCATGATGCAGGATGTAATTTTTGCTTCCGCTGAGATACTGGAGCTGAAATGGCTCCTAGGTGATCCAAACACGGTTATTCACGTGATGACGTGAACACTCTTCCTACACCCCCCAGTTGTTGTAACGGTATCCAAGCATTCACACAAAAGTCTTTTTCAAAAGGGCCAGGTGGTGCGAGGCAGAAGAGCAAAGGAAATGAGCTTCATGGGCATACAAACATGCCCCTAAAACGACCGTCAAAAACTACCGTCACGGTCTTGTGTGCCATCATGTCAGTACTTGATTTCGTATTTTCGTTATACCGGTACGACAATACCAGGAGTCACTCAGTACCGTAGGGGGCTGATGTGTGGGCGGTAGCGCTAGTTGCAGTTTGACACTTGATGGCCTTGCTGACACTGCACTGCAATTGAATCAGCCGGTCCCAGGTTGGGTGTGTAACCAGGAATGATCACAGGTCCAGCAACTTCGATATGGTGTAACCAGTACATATAACCAGTACATAAGGTGTACTGTAACGGACACAACCTCCAATAACTGGTCTAGGAGGTAGTAGGTGCCATAAAAATATATTGCCTTTACATCTTTCAATTATTGGAGGCAGTAGTGTCTGACCCCTACAGACCGCAGCAGTTGCATACAGGCTATTGAAGGCTTCAGCAGTGTCCCTGAACGCTCGCTGATCAATGACATAATATTGGACACAAGGGCACCCGGGCTGTTTTTCTTTGTGTTTGCGCCACACTTTCTTGTTTAGGGATATTCAGGGTTTCCACTTGTCCAGGATGAATGTTTTGAGCAACACTTTGTAAAAGCCAAGCAAGAGATGGCATGCGCATGTACAGTTTTTGTTTCCATCTTCAAGTTCTCCCATCCCGGCAGAGAACTGCACCGGTTGTGTCCCTGCACCAGTATAGCATTATCTGCCCCAAAGCTTTCTAAGACAGGGCCACACTGTGTCCAGTGGATGGAGGCATACAAAGCAAGCGAAGTCATGCAGATTGCTCCACCCCCCCGGCGGCAGCGCCCATGGCACCCCGCACCAAACAAAGGGCGGCTCCGTCCCCAAAATGTAGGGACAGCACTCGCAACACCTGTTGCCTCAGCACATCAACGCTTCTGGGACCCACACCGTCTGTTAAGGTGGTCAAGGCGGAGTAGCTGCTGCCAGGTGCCCCCCGCAACGCCATGCACTCCAACACATGAAGCTGCTCGCAGGCGACCTGAAGGTTATCCCCCCCACACACCCCGCCCGCAGGACCAACAGCCGCGTCCCAACATGCCAGGCAGTCCTGGCCGTCGCCGCCCAATCCAGACACTGCATTACGGGCGGCACCAATGGCTCCGGCTGGCCACCCCTGGCCACGGCTCCACGCTAGGCAGCGCACACTGCTTTGGAAGCAAGTCTCGGCCGCCGCCGCCACCGCCGCCGCCGCCATGTCCTTCCTACTGTCTGCTGCCGCCAGCAGGCAGCGCGCCTGCAGCAGCCCCGCCCTGCCTGCCCTGTGCCACGTCTCTCCTAGCAGCAGGTTTCCAGGCGACAGCACCTGCTGCATCGCAGCAGCGGCCCGAGCCAGCTGCGCCGCCACCCGCCCAGCCTGAGCCGCCGCCGCCGTCAGCGCTGCTGCCGAGCCTGCCACATGCGATGCTCGTGCCCGTGACTCGCCCCTGCCCCGCCGTGGAGACACAGAGGGGGAGTGCGGAGGGGACGATGAGGAAGCCGAACCAGGGGGGAATGCAGACGCACGGCAGCCCGCCGCCGCCGCCGCTTCCTCGGCGGACTCAGCCAGCTGTGACGCACGCGCGCTCGACTCTGCGGCAGGCCCCAGGACCTGCTCCGAAACCTGAGCAAAGAAGCTTCCTGAATGCTGCACACCGCACTGGCTGCAGCTGCCTGGCACCTGGCCCCGTCTGCCGCTGCTGCTGAGTGACAGCTCCTCATCAACTTCCATTGGCATGCCTGTGCTGTACAGCTGCCAGGGCATGGCCAGCGGGGGAGGCAGTACGCAGCCCTCGCACCGCCCTCCTCCTCCTCCTGTAGCACACTCCACTGCCAGTGGACACCTGAGGCCTTGCAGGTGGCCCCTTAGCAAAGGGGAGGTGCGGGTAGGACTGGGGGTGCTGGTGCTGGTAGAGGGCTGGCATGCCGGGCAGTGGCACCAGAACCTATAAGAGACAAACATGCATTATCTGTTTATTCCTTTTCATCCTGAAGGAGTGCAGGTTCAACGGGGCGCAAGAGGCTTGCAGGACGAGGGGGGCACAGTGAGTAGTGCAGACAGGGTCACAAGCCAAGAGGGTGGCAGACAGGGTCGCTGGCCGAGAGGTGTTTGAGCTCTAGATGTTGTCAGCTGACTGCAGAGGGCTGGCGGGTTATAGGGTGGCGAGGGTTTTCAGAGGTTAACACACAGGTCAGGGTATAGGGATTAGGATGAATTTGCCACTACACCCAACACGCATCCTCTCCTCATGGGTCATGCTTCCCCTGTCTGCCCTCCTGCCCCCCCTGCCTGAATCAGGACAAACCCTCAAACCCTCAATCTTTGACGAATTGCAAAATGCGAAATTCTGCCCCCCTTCCCCACGTTGAAGCCTTACGGGTAAGGGTTTAGGTTGAGGGTTGTTGCCTAAGCCCTAAGCCCTGCCCCGCCCCCAAGGGTTTAAGCCTTTGCGTTTAGTGTGTAAGTTTAGGCTGGGGGTTAAACCCTCAACCCTGCTGCCCCATATGTTTAGGTCTTAGGTTTTAGTGCTTAGGTAGGGGTTTGAAACCTAAACCCTTGACCGAGATCCCCCCATGCTCAACCCTAAAACTGCTTATCTAATGCTGCTCGTCCAGCCCCACCATGAACACAGACCTTTAAACCCTAAACCCTAACCTCTAGCTGACTGGAACGCCATCGTCAGGTCGCAGGGAAAGGGGCGCGGCCTCTCATACACGCTATACGCCATAAGGCCCCATTCACTGCAACCACCATAACCAACCGCCGCTTGCCTGTACTGCTGATGCAAAGCGGCTCTCCTTGCTGGCGCTGGCATGCTCCACTCCTCCGGGCCGTAGCTGATGCACAGCTCAGATCCGGGCGGTAGATCCGAGGTACAACGGGCGGTGACAAATGCACCATCAAACCTGCAGGGTTCAGGGTCGACCATTCAGTTTTATAAGCATGGGTTTCAGGTTTAAGGGTAACAAGTTTAGGGTTTGGGGTTTGGACCTTAAAGTTATAGGACTCAAAACATGGCTACCATCTAGTCAAGGGTTACAGAGATTGTTGGGTGAATTAAATCAAACCTTGTTATCAACGCACCCCGACTCATAAGCGTCACGTTCGGGTGGCAGGCGACAAGCTGAATCAAAACTATGAATTCTTCACCACGCACCTGAGCGTCGCGTTTGGGCGGCAGGAGTGGTTGATCAACGAGACCCCTGCGTACACCGCTACACCGTACCGCTGCCCGCCGTGGGACGCAGAAAGCAGCGGCCGGAGCGCCACGCCGTTGACGGCTATGCGGCACAGCCAGGAGAACACATCATGCGCAGGCACGGCCACCGCCGCCGCACCTGCTGCAGCAACGCCGCCGCCGCCGCCGCTGCCTGGGCCCGCAGCTTGTCTGCTGGCGGTTGCTGCTGCAGCCTGACAGGCAGATGCCAGGTGGGCCTGCCCAGCAGCATGATACTGAATGTAAGCGTAAACAAGATGCTGGACATGGGGCCCGGGGTTTGGGTTTAAGGAATTTGAGTAAGCAACAACAGCAACTGATGCATCAGGATGCCACACTAACCGAGCTCTCACACTCACCGAGCTTAACACTGACCCTGCCCCCCCCCCTGCCTGTCTCTTCCGCCGCTTCCATACCCTCCCCTCCCCTACCCCACCCCTGCCACATCCCGGCCCCGCCCCCGTTCCATACATTCCCCACACTAACTCACACCTGTATCCCACACGTGCTCCATACCTGCAAGCACCACACCATTAGGAGCTCCGGATCCTGGACTTCTTCCTCGTGGCCAAGTAGAGGCGGGAGCAGGAGAGAGCCAGAGGCAGCGGTGCGTGCCAGCCGGATCGCCAGCAAGGACTCCTCCTGCAACAGCCGGGTCCAGGGCCTGCCACACTCCGGGCCTGCCGCCACATGATGTACATCAGCTTCCCGACAGCTGCCGGTGCAATACATAACCTATGCAGTGCATTACACACGTCACACATCACACCACCGTGCAAACGCCCGCACACACTGCTGCCCACTGCAGATAGCACACCCCATCATTGACTATTAACCCTAAAAATACTGAACCCTTGACCCTAAGAAAACCTGAACCCTGAAATCCATCCACCCTGAAAAGTCCTTTACCTTCACCCTCATAATATAAAGGTTCCACCCTAAGCCCCCAGATCCCTTCACTCAGAAATCCCTTAGGGCGGGTTTACCTGAACCCCGAAAACCTCCTGAACCCTGACCCCCATAGTAGCCATAAATACAGTGCGGTACATTAAGGCCACACCTTGGCATCCAAGGCGGTACGGCGCTCCTCACCATGGGGCATGCCGCGCAGGGCACGGCCGCCGCCACGTCCAGGGGCCTGCCGCAGCCGCCACACCTCATCAACCGCTGCTGCTTGGTGAGCACGAAGGCTGCCGGCCGCTCCCTGAGGATCACATCGGTACCCGCCTGCACCGCAACCGCCCTGATCACCGCTGCCCGCCCCTTTCTCCCCGCAACCTGCTCCCCGCTCCCTGCTGCTGCATCCCTGCTTTCCGCTGCCATCTCCCCCTCCCCCGCTCCCCCCTCCTTGCTTTCCGCTCCCCCCTCCCCGCTCCCCGCTTCCCCCTCCCCGCTCCCCGCCGCCGCCAAGAACCTGCCGCGGGTCACGCAGCTCAGCACCTGCAGCCGGCCCCTGCTGCAAGCAGCCAAGTGGTCTCGGAGCCGCTCCGCTCCCCGCTCTCCGCTGCAAGCAGCCACGTGGTCTTGGAGCTGCCCCTCTCCCCGCTCCCCCCTGCCTAATTCTGGCTCCCCACTTTCATTTCCCCTCTGCGAGCTACAGTTGCTGCTGGCAGGGAGGACGGCATGATCGCCACCCATAGGTTCCAACCCAGCCTCTTGCTGCTTCCCCTGTTGTTGCTGATGCTGTTGTTGCTTATTTCCTGCCTCCTCCTGCTGCTGATCTAGGTAATGTTGCTGCTCTTGTTGCTGCTTCTGCTGCCCCAATAGCTGCTCCTCCTCCATCTGCTGTCGCTCCAGTTGCTGCATCAGAAGGGACACCTCGGCCGGGGCAGCCAACGGCGATGCGGCTGCGGAGGCAATGAGCTGCAGTGCTGCCCGGCACTTGAAGAGTGCGGCCGTGGTGTGGCCTTGTGCATGGAGCGCACAGGCACAGCGGTACAGGGCCTGATAGTGGGACATAATCGAGTGTGTCAAGAGAAATAACGAAACCACGCGGTCCGGTGGCAGTTAGGGTTGAGGGTATAGGGGTAAGGGCTAAACCCTGCCAACTGTGAGTGGGGTTGTAGGTGAAATGTAGCTGAAGCATCAGCAATGTAGCTGAAGCATCATCAATGTAGCTGAAGCACAACCAATAAACGGTGTCAGCATCTCCTTATATTTGATGGCTGCACCTCCATGATGCAGACAAGGGGATAGGAGACAGCTGTGCTGTTAGGGTGGGTTGCCACCATCCTGAGTGGCACTAGCTGCTTGCTTCCTGCTGGCACGGGACAATGTCTCAAAGGTCATTAAGGGCCCCCACTGGTCTGCGGGTACCTGTCCTATGTATCAATGATGATGCCTTGCAGGACTGAAAAGTGTGAACATGCAGTAATCCAAGTTTCTAGCTTTGTTGCGGTTTGGGCTTCTGTCCTGGTTCAGGCTAGCAGCCTAAGCTTGGAGATCGTCAGGTTTGTCCAGGGTTAATGTTCAAGGGTTGAAGATGAGGCTTCCGGGTAACGGGTTCATGTTTGAAGTTAGGGTTCAGGGTAAACAGGTTCAGGTTTTAAGTGTAGGGTTCAGGGTTCGAGGTTGAGAACAAGCAGATCGGTTTGACATGCGGCATTCGAAAAAGCTTAAAGCGCCCCGTGGAAGAAATCCATCACATAAGCATCAATACAGCGTCGAATAAATGGACCATATGCCAGGATATTATGTTGCTTGGACTTCAAAAAGTATGAGGCTGGCCGTCCAAACCTAGAAAACCTGATACCGTAAAACGCCTTAGACTCCGCGCACCCCAAAAAAAAGAATTTGTTTTTCGGCCGCGCACCCCAAAAAGAATTTAAAAAACGGTCGCGCAGCGACGAAATTTTAATATAATTTAACGCCGCGCAGCATAGAATTTAATTACACATCGCGCATCACTGAAATAATTTAAATTTTCGTCCGCGCAGCACTGTCAGTCAGTACCGTAAAGCTCAGTTAAAACTTTGGGTGATGCAAGCACCCCCCTGCTAGCAACGATCCCGTAATCGTCATCCTCCTCCCCCGCCGGTTTCTAGCCTCAGGAAACGTGTGGTGATATAAACGTGGGGGGCTCAGTGATTCAACGCAGTTTGGCAGCCCATCCTGAGGTCTGCGGTTCGAATCCTGTCAATGTTCATTTACCGCTCTCAAGGCGTAAGCAGGGAAAACGTCTGGCACTTCGTCTGGCACTATCAGCCAGCACTGTAAAACTTAGTCAACATGGGCCCAATTCCACTAGGGCGCTCGACGGAACACGTTCCGGTGGCGGTTTATCTGGTTGGGCGAGGCTTCAGCCACGCTGGCTGAAAAAACTTGAAATGCAATTCCACTTGCCCTGAACTCGCAGGATGATATGATAACACCTGTGTACAACAGACAATTTGCAAAAACCTCTACTTGTATCCGGAATGTGTTCGGGTACGGTAGGTACGGCTGAGACCGAATCTTTCTAGTGAACAGCCTGTCAGGCATTTGCCTTATCGCTTCGTGTATCTAAGTGTTCTGTCTACTTGTCTCGCTTAGCACGATAGTCCTGCTTGACAAAATGTCGAGTTGCAAGGTACGTGCAGCCAGGGATGCCCCGGCACTGTCGAAGTTGGGTGTAGCAAATGCAGGCCGCTGCTAAACGATAGCCCAGGCGATCGGAGGGACTGCTAAGGGGCACACGTCGACATTCACCATTGGGTTGGCCAGATCGGTGCCAACTTCTACGCGGGAAAGATTCAAATGAGGCTCTTGTTAAGGATAAGCGTCGGCCATGGCAGTAGGAACGGGCGAAAAGGAGTATTCAGAACGAACGAAAGATGACGGCGATGAAAATTTGAAGATGAGGACGAAGTTGTCCACGCTGTCGGAGCGTTGATGCGAAGTTTTTTGCATCGCTCAAAATAGGAGCGATGCAAAATATGGCACTTAACGGGTACGGCAGCACCACGCTGGCGCCACGCTGGCGTTCCGGTGCCATTCCGGTGACAAGTGGAATTGGGAAGGGTGAGCTGGCATGCCATTTCCGCGTTCCGGTGACAAGTGGAATTGGGCTCCATGTGAACGCGATGCGGAGGCACATGTCGGCCAACTGCTTCTCCCAGTCAGGGGGCAGGTGCTGAATGTCGCCACACACCGCTCGCATAGTCCACTGCTATTTGGAAAGACTTGACAAGGATGACTAAACGGATGTCGAATCAAACAGTCGCGCGCTAGCGCACGATTTTTGTAAAAAGTGCTGTTTTTAATTCATACCGCGCACCCCCAAAATAGTTTTTTTGGCACCTGACTGACGCTCCGCGCAGCGGACTTTTTTGAATTAATATTATCGCGCACCATGTCCGCGCACCCCTGTAATTATTTAATTTCGAGCGGAGTCAAAGACGTTCTACGGTATGCAAACACAGAAAACAGCCTGGGTGCCCTTTGGATCAATCCTGCTATAACGGCCCATTACCTATCCCCAACAATTCACACATGTTCACACACAGTCATACCGGTTCACACCTTGTATGACAGCGGGTCCAGCTGTACTGCATACATTGCGTCCTGTACCGCATGGTCTGGCTGACTCGGCAGGCCCCTCAGCATGCACAGCGCGCGGTTGCAGTATAGTCTTGCCGCCTCGACGCAGCCTTCCACAGGACAAGAGCCACAGAAGCGGAGCGCATCTGCGGCAAAGTGGAATCCAATGAGTCAGCCATGTGTAACGCAATGCCACGTAAGCATGTGCACTGCAAAGCACCAGTTCAGGGTGAAGGGTTTACAGTTCAAAACCAAAGCCATGTCAGCATGCAAAGTGCACGGTTACCATATAGTTGTACCGCCTCAGCGCCGATACCTCAGCCCTCAGGAATTCACTTAAAGGTTAGGGTTTAAAACTTAGGGTTCACTATCTGGGATTAAGATTTACGGATCTAGGGTAGGGATTTAGGGTTGAGGAATCAGGATTTAGGGTGCAGGGTGTAGTGCTCAGATTCTCATAGTGTCCAAGTATTCAAAACACCACGGGGCGGCAGACAATCCCCCCCATGTGCAGGCCCCTGCCCTCGTGCCTGTGTAGGCCGCGGCAGCTTCCGCGTAGCTTCCTTGCTGGAACAACGCACCCCCACACGCCTTATGGGAGGAGCAGGTTGCAGCATCACAGCAGCAGCCCTGCGGCCAAGAGGAGGAGCAGGGGGATAGGGTCAGTAGAAGGAGGAGGGGGCAGGGAGAAAGGATATGAGGAAGTGGGGCAGGGGAAGAAAGCTTCAGGAGAAGGAGGGGGAGGTCTGCCCTGTACCCCCCCCTCCCAGTCTGCACCCCCAACTAATTTCCAGACAGCCCCCTCACCTACAACTCATAGTCTGCAGCCTACCCTGCCCCCTCCCCCTGTACCACCAGCCCCCCCTTTTTTTTCCAGATAGCCCCCCTCCACACCTGAACATCGCAGTCCGTGGCCTGTTGCAGCGCTTCCTGGAACTTCGGGCTGCGGCTGAGGATGCGGCCAGCGTCTGCAAGGAGCTGCCTAGAAGCCACAGTAGATAGGAAGGGGCAAGGGGCGGGGCAACAGGTTTTGCGTGTGATGACAGCCCGAACTTCACCATGAGGCGCATGGAATGAGGATGGACAGCAAGAGACGGGCGGGCGGGTGGTAGGTTTGTGGGCGGGCTGGTGGGCGGGCTGGTGGGCGGGCTGGTGGGCGACATTTAGTAGGCTAAGGGCCCAAACCACAACCCTCAACCCTTGACCCAACCTTAACCATAACCTGTAACCCCAAACCCTGACCCTAGTCTGTAACCCTAAAACTCAATTAATAATCCTTACCTAAACCGTAATCCAGTCCAGTCACATTTTGGTGCTGGTCTCGCCAGCATTCAGAATGGTATATACCAATACTCCTTTTCATCCACCCCCACTAATATTCGTCACCTACCAATATTCATTGAATCATTTCCTCTCCCCCTCCGTCGGTTTTCATTTCCGAACACCCCTTCCTTCTGCTATCCATTTTCAATCCACCTCCTCCTGATGGTAGTTATTTATTTATTTTCAGCACCCCCCCTCCTTCCTACCTGCTACTGATCTTCTCATCTCGGTACTGCTCGATAGGCAGGCCCCCACGCTGGAGCTCATTCAGCAGAGACGCAAGCATGACTCCACCTACATTACCTGAGCCACGCGCTGATATATCCGATAGTAGATCCAAGAACAGATCCCAGAAAGATAAAAAAATATATCCTCCGTCGAACCTCCTACGAGGCCGGGAGCAGATCCCTCTGCAGCACCTTATGAGATCTGCTTGAGACAGAAAGGGTTGCAGGGGAAAGGGTTCAGGGGAACAGAGGGGAGGGAAAAAAAGTTTCAGGACAAGGAGGGGAGGGAGCAGGGTATGAGGAAAGGGTGAAGGAGGAGAGAAGGAAATATATGCTTGAGCGGAGGAAGGAAGACGAAATGTGTTCGGAAGTGGGAGGGAAATAAGGATTCAGGAGGAGGAAGAGAAGGAGGAGGAGGAAGAAGGAAAACAGTGCTCATGAGGAGAAGGGGGACGGGGGGAAAGAGTTTCAGGAGGGAAGACAATCGAGCTAGATTATATCCGATTCCGTTGTATTGAGCCCTGAATGCCTTACTGCCTTACTTCCCAACTTCCTGAACAGTCCAATACCCATCATGACAGGCGCTGCCAAAAGCCCGGCCTCTGCCCTCAAGTAGGGATCGTTGCGAACTGACGACGCGGCTGAGGCCCCGTAAGTATGAGGCCCCATGTGGATGAGGCCCCATGCAGATGAGACCCCAAGCGGCTGAGGCCCCATGCGGATGAGGCCCCATGCGGACGAGGCCCCATGCGGATGAGGCCCCATGCGGATGAGGCCCCATGCGGCTGAGGCCCCATGCGGATGAGACCCCAAGCGGCTGAGGCCCCATGCGGATGAGGCCCCATGCGGATGAGGCCCCATGCGGATGAGGCCCCATGCGGATGAGGCCCCAAGCGTCTGAGGCCCCATGCGGATGAGGCCCCATGCTACACTGTTTCCTGAAATCTCACATCCCTGTGAAGCGTGCTTTTATTCCTCTCTCTCTCAGGTCAAAAGACCAAGATGCCAGCAGCACATAGCCGATCATGAAAGTTCTATCAGAAGCATCATCAGCTCGCAGCTTCATCGTCAGCATCATCATCAGCATGCATCATCATCATCATCATCATCATCATCAGCATGCATCATCAGAATCATCAGCATCAGCGTCAGCAGCAGCATCAGCAGCAGCATGCCCTCCTCTGCTGCCTTCCACTTTGACGGATACCCGCCTGCCAGCTGCCTGTCCCCTTCCTGGACGGATACCCTCCGGCCAGCATCCCAGAGCTTATCATGGCAGGTGCTATCGTAAAAACATTCCTGCCCTCCTATGGGTCAGATACCACCCTCCTTGCAGCAGACAGCCAATATGTTTGAAGTAGCTCTGGCTTATAACAGGAAAACAAGGAAATCTCCAATGCCACCCTCCTCGCACCAGAATGCCTAGCATGACCTGCACAGCTGGCAGATCTCCCACTCCATGATCTACCTAGGTCTCACCGGACGTACTTAGTTATGAGCGGGAAGAGGGAGGAGGGACGGGAGGGAAGATGGCACTGGCTGGGTGTGTGGGGGTGCTGGCTTGTGCTTGCTGGAACTTGAGAGTGGTGCGGGCAGAATTAGGACTCAGTCACCGATTCCCGCGATCCCTTGCGGTGTGCCGAATGAAGGCGGCCTGAGGAGTGTCAGGAATGGAGTTTACAGAGTCGGAGGAAATTGGAAGTCTGGCTCGAGGACTGATAGTGCGATCAGGGGGCTTGCGAAACTTTTGGTGATGCAGATCTTGGCTGGGATTGTTTCATTGAATTATTGTTAGAGTCTTTAAATTACAGAGCATTAGTCTTACTGGATTTGTTCGCAGTTTTCGGCGTGGTGGTAGGGGGGCGCTCCCATGCAAGCCTCCCATGCAAGCCAGTTGGAGCAACTGGAGAAGGCAGCGCTCTTCGGAGGTGCTGGCGCCAGGACTCAGTGATCGGCCCTCGTCGAGGCTACTCTGTCCAGTAATAAATTGATCTGATTATTTGTTACGCCATCTCTGCGAGGTTGAGCACGTCGTTGTTATTTTGCGCGCGAGGAGCGTCCGCTGCAGCCGTCGAAGTGTCATTTCTCGTTGAAGGTGTGATTTAGTGTGGGGGCGTCACAGCACACCGCCACGGGCGACCGAGGCAGCATCGCAGCAAATATCCATTCCCTCTCGATTCCGACCAGTTCATATCTGTAAACAAGTAGTGCATTCATTTCGAAGAGAAGTCATACTCTGCGCGGCGGCCGAGCCCCGACGACGACGACATGGCCACTCTGTTTCCCGAGCCCAAGGCGAAGAAGCTCAAACTGGAAGCCGAGGCAGCTGCAGCAATATCCAGCGGAAATGTGATCATACAATTCCAGTCCGCGACCGGAGAGTCGACCGGTAAGCGCTCCTCCACTAGCTGCTGCTGCCGTCTGTCCATACCCGCGCTGCGCTCATGCCGGCGAGACCGACGCGAGTGGACGGTACGGCAGCGCCGAGCACAGGCCGGCCGCTTGCATTAATGGTTCAGGCCTTGGGACAGACATGCGGAAAGGCTCCTACTGCATGCATCGTCTGTTTGTGTGTTTGTGCATGGGGTTGTGTCTGCATGTGTGCGCATGCAGGAGACGGCCTGTGCGCATGCATGCCTGTGCATCAATGTGCAGGTGTGCATGCATGTGCGTGCATGCCAGGGCAGTGACTAGACACAAAGGGGGGCATACCTCTCCTCCTAACAAAGCGGCCTAGTTGCCTACTACCATGCCCCCCTTTCAGCATCCTCGTTCATATCTTTGCACACCCAATCACACAACACACCTACAGGGGCCAACACTCCTGTCTGATGCGGGGGGGGGCATGGGCATGCGTTTGAGGGGGAGTTATTTCCTTCTCTGGAGAATACGTCTTTCTTCACCCCACCCCTCCTCGCGCCCCAACTTAATCGTTCCTCACTCCCCAACCTCCCCGCCCCCGCAACCCGACCTCACTTCCTCCCCGCTCCCTGCTCCCTGCTCCCGCTTCTCACTCCCTTTATCTCCCCAACGTCCTGGCTCTACTCTCTCCAATCCAAGCTCCCCAATCTCTCCATAGCTTTTTACCTTATCCGGTTCCCGGTTACAAAAGCCGCTCTCCGCTCCCTGCTTCCCAGCCTCTCTGGTCTCTCATTGCCCCCCAACCTCTCTACTCCCCAAACCAAATTTACATTGTTCCCCTCTCCTTAGGCACCCAGCTGGACCTCCCCAGCATGGTGTCTCCGAGTCAGCTGGAGACGCTGCTCAACGGTCTCCTGTCAAACGAGGAGAAGATGCCCTACTCGTTCCACATAGAGGAGCAGGTGCGATTGGAAGAGGGCTGATAGGACCAGAGCTGAGAGGGCGCGGGCTGGCGGTTTGAGGGATTGAGGGGTGGGATTATTAGGTTTGAGAGGATGCCAGCCTGGACTGTACTGACGACAGCACCTTCCAGCATAGGCTGTACTGCCGACAGCCCCTGCCTGCCCATACCGTACTGTCGGCAACACCTGTCAGTCTCAACCGGACTGCCGGCAGCCCCGTCCAGCCTGTACTGACTGTCCGCAACACCTGCCAGCATGGATCGTCCTGCTAGCAATACTTGCCAGCCTGGAGAGTACTAACAGCATCTCCTACCAGCCTGGACTGTACTGCTGGCAGCACACACCAGACTGTAACGTTTTTTCAACAGCCCCTGCCAGCCTGTACCGTACTGCCAACGGCGCCTGCCAGTCTGGACTGTACTGCCAGTACCTTCTGGCAACGCAGGCCGTACTGCCAACATGGCCTTATCGCCCCAATACAGTGTGTCACTCTTCCAAGCCTCCCTTCCTGGCGGCTTGCCTAACCCTTTGTATTGAAGTCTGGAACATAGCTCACTAAATTCTTATCATTCTTTGGATGGCTGTGGATGGACCTGGTCTCACATCCCCTCCCTGGATGGATCTGGTCTCACACCCTCCCTGGATGGAACTGGTCTCACACCCTTTCCCGTTGCTTGAATGCGCTTTGTGCCCTCGCTGCCGCATGAGCCGGCAGGAGAGCCAGCTTATGCCTGACCCTGACCCTTCACTGTTTAACCCTCAATCATAACGAATGCCCTGCTTTCTGCGGGAGTTGGCGGGAGAGCCGGCTTAGGGCTGACACTGAGTCACTCTTAACCCTTCGCTTTTGAACTCTTAACCCTAAACTTGTGCCCTGGCTTCTGCAGGAGCTGACGGGAGAGTTGGGTGCGCACCTGGCCAAGCACGCCATCTCGGTTGAGAAGGCTCTGGTCATCGTGTACCAACCGCAGGTAAGGGTGGTTATGTGTCAGTTGCCTGTTGGTTATTGGTCGGTTGTTTGTGGCTGAGCTGGCTGTTTCAGTGGAAGAGGATCTGGTCATGAGGTCATCCTTTACCCACCGCAGGTGCATGTGGTCCTTCGCTGGTTGTTTGTAGGGCTGGCCGTAACCATATATATCAGCTGCCCATAGACGCCGTTTGTAAGGCCTACATATACACTAAGCCCTGAAATATGTTGTGATACACAGGTACAGCTAGCCCTAGGTACAGCTAGCCCTAGGTACAGCTAGCCCTAGGTGCAGCTAGCCCTAGGTGCAGCTAGCCCTAGGTACAGCTAGCCCTAGGTGCAGCTAGCCCTAGGTACAGCTAGCCCTAGGTACAGCTAGCCCTAGGTACAGCTAGCCCTAGGTACAGCTAGCCCTAGGTGCAGCTAGCCCTAGGTACAGCTAGCCCTAGGTACAGCTAGCCCTAGGTACAGCTAGCCCTAGGTACAGCTAGCCCTAGGTACAGCTAGCCCTAGGTGCAGCTAGCCCTAGGTACAGCTAGCCCTAGGTACAGCTAGCCCTAGGTACAGCTAGCCCTAGGTGCAGCTAGCCCTAGGTGCAGCTAGCCCTAGGTACAGCTAGCCCTAGGTGCAGCTACCCCTAGGTACAGCTAGCCCTAGGTGCAGCTAGCCCTAGGTGCAGCTAGCCCTAGGTGCAGCTAGCCCTAGGTGCAGCTAGCCCTAGGTACAGCTAGCCCTAGGTACAGCTAGCCCTAGGTACAGCTAGCCCTAGGTGCAGCTAGCCCTAGGTACAGCTAGCCCTAGGTGCAGCTAGCCCTAGGTGCAGCTAGCCCTAGGTGCAGCTAGCCCTAGGTGCAGCTAGCCCTAGGTGCAGCTAGCCCTAGGTGCAGCTAGCCCTAGGTGCAGCTAGCCCTAGGTGCAGCTAGCCCTAGGTGCAGCTAGCCCTAGGTGCAGCTAGCCCTAGGTGCGTGACGATTACCGATCGGTCATTTTCAAGAGCTGGTGGAGAATGATCATGTAACTGTATCCAAATCTGGTCGTAACCGTAACCTTAACCTGGCATTGCCCTGAATCTCTTGAAAGGCTGGGTGGGCTATGCTGACCTTTTGTCACAGTAGCTGAGTGGAATACAGACATTCGGTATTACCTGATTGGCATCGGTTTCAAAACCCTAAACCGTCAACCCTAAACCCTGAAACCTAAGTCTGTACCGCATGTGTTCCCCGTGGGCCATCATTTGATGGTGTCTCGTCGCTTGCTGTGCATATTTTAGGTCCAGGTTGACGACTCTTCATAATAAATCCCAAACCCCTGGCCCCAAACCCCAATCCCTGACCTCCTGGTAGGTTGTCTTCTGTTTGCGCCCCGTTGACCATTAAACTCGTTCGGGTGAAGGCCTATGACCTCAAACCCTAAGCCTTAACCCCAAACTCCGACCCTAAACCCTTAACTCCCCGTACGCCATGTCCGAAGTGTGACCTGTCAACTGTAGTAACTAGTTGAGGCTTAGGCCGTTGATCCTCAACCCTTACCCCAAGCCCTAAGCTCCAAGTCCTGAACCCTAATCCCTCACCACTGCAGGCCATCTTCCGAGTGCGCCCCGTGGCCCGCTGTACCGCCTCCATGCCGGGTCACAGCGAGAGCGTGCTGGCGGTACACTTCAGCCCGGATGGGAAGCAGCTGGCTAGCGGCAGCGGAGACACCACGGTCAGACTGTGGGACCTCAACACGCAGACGCCGCAGCATGAGATGAAGGTGCGGGATACGGCGGAGTGGTTTGAGAGAGAGAGAGAGTGAGAGAGGGTGCAGGGCATGGCTGAGTGACATGTCAGTGACCTCAACACCCAGACACCGCAGTATAAGATGAAGATTAGAGATATGTCTGAGTGGAGGGGCTCGGATAGGGCTGAGCAGTTTAAAAGAGAGCAACAGAATGAGGTTCAAGACATGGCTGAGTGGCCACACCCTAGAACTTACCACAAGATGCCTCAGCATGAGTGTCAGGCCCGGGATGTCGTTGATGGGTTGTATAGAGAGAAGAAAAGAGAGGTGTGGGGCATACCTGAGTGGAAGGGGTGGATTTGAGAGAGCAAGGGAGAAACAGAGGTGCAGAGCATGACAGTATGGCGGGGTTGGCTTCTCGCGATTCCACTAGAGGGAGAGCGAGGTGTAAGGCATGGCTGAGTGGAGGAGATGGGTTTGAGAGAAAAAGAAAGGGAGGGAGAGGTGCAGGCATGTGATGCTTAAAGGAAAGCCTCAAGGATATTTGGCTGGGAATTCAAAAAACGGGTGAGGCTGGCCGTCTAACATCTGGACGAACAACTAAAGATGGCAACACAGGGTCGAAATCTCGGTATGGTTGAATGAGGGGGGGGTCAAGATATGTGTGTGTGCATGTGTTGAAGGGAAAGCTGGTAGGATGGAGGCTGCGGTGCTGCATGATTTCAGCTTCGAATATAGACTGACTTCGCCATTGAAAGCTCAAGCTTCCCTATCGTCCCGCCTCGCCCCACCCTGTTCCTTACCGTCATGCCCTTCCCGTTCCCTGTGTCTGCCCCACTGGTCGCACCAGCCATGGCAGCATCAGCACTTCCAAGGCAGGACCTGTGTCCAGGTGGCGCCCTGTCGCCGGTCCCCTAACCCGGTCCAGGGCTGCTTACAGGGCTCACACACCCGCACCCACACCAGCACCAGAACAAGAGGGTTTGGGGGGCTAGGCTTGAAGGGAGTCACACACCATGACACCAGCACCCACACCAGAATTAGTACCCGCACCTGCACCAGAATTAACACCCTCACCAGCGCCATAATTAGCTCCAGAACCAGAATCAGTACTACCTCCTACGAGCCAGTCAACGCCTGTACCTTAAGGACTCACCTGTTGTCACCTGTTTCTATTCTGCCTCCTGTCCTCAGGGCCACAAGAACTGGGTGTTGGTGGTGGCTTGGTCGCCGGACGCGCAATATATTGCAACGGGGGACATGGACGGGCAGATCTGGCTGTGGGACCCCAAGACCGGGCTGCCTAAGGGGCAGTGCCACGGACACAAGAAATGGATCACGTCAATTGTGGGTACAAGACTCTGGAATGAAGGTTTAGCAACCACAGTGGAGGGTTTAGCATACACAGTGGAGGGTTTAGCAACCACAGTGGAGGGTTTCTGCCGTAGGGGTTGGGGTTCCATCTGCTCAGTGTCGGGTTTCAGTGACAGTGTCCTAACTGTAGGGTTGAGGGTTGATGTTGTAGGGTTAGGGACCAATAACAACTGTATGTGATGTCCGGATTACTTTCTGTCTTATGATTTTGTGGACCTGCCTTTTTTATTACGAGGGAGCGGTGACTCCCACCCCTCCCTGCGGCCGCCAACACCCTTGCTCGCAAAAAAACGCCCACCTGTCCGTGGCCGTTTGCCCACGACTGCCCCCCCACCACTTCGTCGACAACTGCCCGCCTACAACCACCTACCCACCTATTTACAACCACCCATAACCACCTGCGCACCCGTCGCCCCACCTACCCGCCCGCTGCCTCCTCGCGCGTCTGATGCTGATTTGAGCACCCATCTCGCCCCGAGCTTTACATCCGCTCCCCACCCCGCCCATGCCCCTACCCCAGGCCTGGGAGCCTGCACACAAGGCGTTGCCCTGCGCACGCTTCTGCACTGGCTCGCGAGACAACATGGTCAAGGTAGGCTGCGGCATATTGTGTTATACTGTATTAAATAAAGTACCAGTACCATGCGGCTATACGGAGCGTTAAATATTGGGACCCTAACAACTTACGATTTGAATTGCCTTTCCTTGGGTTTGAATTATTTATTCATTATTTATGTAACTGCTCGACCCTCAGGCCAAACAAGGGACAACAACGCTGCATTGTTAAACTGAAACTGGCATTAAAATTGAGAATTTGTGTTTACTGGATCTCAAACTCCTTGCCAATGTTAATTGTGAGGCAGGGCAATTCGAATCTGCTGTAAATAACCGTAACCCTAAACCCATATCTGCTACGGCACTCGATGGAGACAAAATGGTCAAGATCAGCAGCGGCACCGTGAGATTATGAAGGAGGTGCAGAGCGTAGGCAAGACATACAGAGAAGAAGCGGTGGAAACGAAATGAGCGTGCAGGAAAAGTTTGATGTGACATATCCCACCAAGACAGGCGATGCGTGATGGGGGACTTTTGCCCACAAGGCCTGGCCTGGCGGATTCAATTGACCCTGAAAGCGCCAAAAGAAACTCTCCATCCAAACCATGAAAAAAGTATCGGGGCACGGAGAGGCACACAGGCTACTGACGATCTTCCTAAATTAATGAAGTCGTGCACAAATGCTGGAATACGCTGAATACCGGTAACCTAAATAACTTCAGCCCCACACTGGCTTCTTCTCTGGCTCTCGAGCATGGTCATGGTAGGCAGCGGTATTATACCTACCGGCGCTGCACCCCCCCTCCCACACAGCCATCCTCTGTGCGTTGCATCTTATTCATTCTAGTGTTTGGACCGGACCATCTTTGGGTGGCCGCCAGGCGGTGCACTAGGGCGGATGGGGAACAAGCCTGGACCGGTGCAAGGCCCGTGGCATATGGTGGGAGAGTATGTATGTCCGATGTACGTTTCCAGGTAGGGTTATGATGATTTGTGTTGTAGGGCACGCCAACAGTACAAAAATAGAAATTCAAAAACCTGCCATGAGTGCTCCCCATCCCCCCTGTGCCATGTTCACTCTTGTCTTTTGCCAGGTGTGGAACGCAGTGACACGACAGTGTGTGCTAAGCATGAGCAACCACCAACTGATGGTGACGGCGGTCAAGTGGGGAGGCGAGGGGCTCATCTACTCAGCGTCACGAGACTGCAGGTTAGAAGGGGGTAGAGTGTCATGGGTGAAGGTTGAATTGGGTTAAATGGGTTGAAGGGTAAGGGTTTAGTGACTGCAGGTTAGAGGGAGGGGGGGGAGGTAGGTGGTTATGGCTGTAGAGACCGTTTTTATGGTTTGATGGGTTAAGGGTTTAGGGTTTAGAGACTGCAGGTGAGGGGGATGCAGGGTTTCAGGGTTCATGGACAAAGTGTTGAAGGGGGTGTGAGGGTTCAGGGTAAGGGGAACAGCGTCTGAGGTGTGGGGTTTTAGGGGTAAAAGGATCGAGGGTTCAGGGGGTTAGAGGGTCAGGAGTAGAACGATAGAGGGCTAGAGGATTAGGGGCGAAGCGTAAGGCCTTTTTAAGGGAGTGAGGGTTTACCGTGCTCGAGGGTTTGAGGAAAAAAAGCTGAGGGTTAGCAGGGTTTAAGGGTAGCAGGGTTTGAGGGGTTAAGGGTAAAAGGGGTTTGGGGGTTCGGACTCAGGGGATGTGGGTAATAGGCCTAGAGGGTGAGGTCCGGTAGAGGGTGTTCACAACATCTTGTGTGGATTAGGGTTAAGGGTTTTGGCGAATGGGGTTAAGGTTTGTGTGGATTTGGGTTAAGGGCGGGGATTCAGGTTTAGGGTTGTGTGGATCAGGGTTAAGGGGGGGATTAAGGGGGGATTAAGGTTTAGAATTCTCAACCCTGTCACTGTGAGAGACTTTTTGTGACCTAGCAAGGGTGTGACCTAGCAAGGGTGTGAGCAATGTTGCAGAGGTTTCTTCAGCACTAGGAGGATGTCCGGGTGCTTGAGCCACACCTCAGCTGCTACACGGCCGGCCGCTGGCAGGGCTTAGCTCAGCAAGCCAAGCTGCTTGGGTCACGGGCATTAGACCGGTCCAGGTTCCGTTCCTGCCCATCTAGGGCCAACTGAAGTGTTTATGTTTTCGTGACCCTGCTGCATATCAGCTACACTACGGCCGCTGGCCGGAGGCCCCATTTCTGGACAGCCTTGCTGCCTTGGCCACCAAGCAGTCGTAACTTGGGCCTCGGGCATTAGGCTGGTCCAGGTCTGATCTTAATCGGGCCTTAAGCAGGCCGAAGTTGGACTGAAGCCAAAAAATAAACGCTGGCCGACTCGGCTCAGCGCCCCCCCAAAGTTGTTCTGTGGTTTGCACCATGAGGAATTCTGGGCCTCTGAGTTTAAGGAAGCATGTGGCCAGAAATCCATGGATCCTGAACCCACAAGGAGGACCCGAGGTCGGAGGCCGTAATGTAAATGAAGTGTAGATGAACCATGCTTCAAGCAACAGTGGCCCTAAACCCTGAACCCTTAACCCTAACCCAATGGCCCTGTCCCCTTGTGACCTGCAGCATCAGTGCTTGGGATGCGAATGACGGCAAGCTGGTGCGTACCTTCAAGGGACATGGCCACTGGGTCAACACACTGGCATTGAGCACAGAGCACGTGCTGCGTACCGGCGCTTACGACCACACAGGGAAGGCACCGGAGGATGTAGAGGAGGCCAAGGCACAGGCACTGCAGAGGTATGTATGGAGGTGTACGGATTTGTGTGGAAGTGTGGGGCATGTGTGGAGGTGTACAGACATGTATGGAGGCGTGGGGATACATGCGGACTAGGGACAGGACCCCGGAAGAGACCAGGCGTCGCTGTGGTATGTGTGGAGGTATGGAGTATGTCAGTATGTGTGAATGTGTGGTAGTATGTTTATATCATTATATGTGTGGAAGGAAGGCGCTGCAGTGTGGGGATGTAGGGGAAGCGCAGGCGCAGGCGCTGCAGTGTGATGTGTGGAAGCGTTGAGTTTGTGTGGCGGAATGGAGATATGTGTGGAGGATTGGGGATGTTTGTGTCGGAGGATATGTGTGTGGCTGGTTGCAGTGTGTGTTGAGTCCTTGCCCATGTCTCTGAAGTCTGAATCGTAATTCATAAGACCTGAAACCTTTCCTGTAGACGTGGAATTCACACTTTATGTCATTCAACCTGGGATACATAAACCCTGGATGTATTAACCCTGGATGTATATACCCTGCGCCCTGAATTCGAAATCCCTGACCCTAAATTCACAACGTTAAACCCTGAAACCTGGACTCAGGTATCAGACAGCGACGGGAGGTTTGCCCGAACGCATGGTTTCTGGTTCTGATGACTTCACCATGTTCTTGTGGCAGCCCTCCACCAGTAAGACACACCTTGCACGAATGACGGGCCACATGCAGCTCATTAACCAGGTGGGTGGGCGGGAGGGGCAGCATGGCTTGATGAATAAATCCACCCGTATGGCGGTATGTGATCATCTGATTGTGCATGAGGGGCCACGTGCCCCCCACATAAAGCAGGTGTGGGGTGTGTTGTCCCAGGGAGTAACTAAACCTGTCTGAATTTACGTGAGCATGAATGACGGGCCGCAAGCAGCCCATTCAACAGCTCAACCACCTGTCCCCCTATCCCCCTACCCACCTCTCTCCCAACCTCACCTCCCCTTACTCCGTCCCCCTATCCCCCTATCCCCCTACCCACCTCTCTCCCCACCTCACCTCCCCTTACTCCGTCCCCCTATCCCCCTATCCCCCTACCCACCTCTCTCCCCACCTCCCCTCCCCTTACTCCGTCCCCCTATCCCCCTATCCCCCTACCCACCTCTCTCCCCACCTCACCTCCCTTTCCTCCGTCCCCCTATCCCCCTATCCCCCAATCCCCCTACCCACCTCTCTCCCCACCTCCCCTCCCCTTACTCCGTCCCCTTATCCCCCTATCCCCCAACCCACCTCTCTCCCTGCCTCCCCTCCCCTTTCTTTGTACCCCTATCCCCCTATCTCCCTACCCACCTCTCTCCCCACCTCCCCTCCCCTTACTCCGTCCCCCTATCCCCCTATCCCCCAACCCACCTCTCTCCCTAACTCCTCTCCCCTTCCTCCGTCCCCCTATCCTCCTATCCCCCAACCCACGTCTCTCCCTGCCTCCCCTCCCCTTCCTCCGTCCCCCTATCCTCCTATCCCCCTACCCACCTCTCTCCCTGCCTCCCCTCCCCTTCCTCCGTCCCCCTATCCTCCTATCCCCCTACCCACCTCTCTCCCTGCCTTACCTCCCCTTCCTCCGTCCCCCTATCCCCCTACCCACCTCTCTCCCTGCCTTACCTCCCCTTCCTCCGTCCTCCTATCCCCCTACCCACCTCTCTCCCTGCCTTACCTCCCCTTCCTCCGTCCCCCTATCCCCCTACCCACCTCTCTCCCTGCCTCCCCTCCCCTTCCTCCGTCCCCCTATCCTCCTATCCCCCAACCCACGTCTCTCCCTGCCTCCCCTCCCCTTCCTCCGTCCCCCTATCCTCCTATCCCCCTACCCACCTCTCTCCCTGCCTCCCCTCCCCTTCCTCCGTCCCCCTATCCTCCTATCCCCCTACCCACCTCTCTCCCTAACTCCTCTCCCCTTCCTCCGTCCCCCTATCCTCCTATCCCCCAACCCACGTCTCTCCCTGCCTCCCCTCCCCTTTCTTTGTCCCCTTATCCTCCTATCCCCCAACCCAGCTCTCTCCCTGCCTCCCCTCCCCTTCCTTTGTCCCCTTATCCTCCTATCCCCCAACCCACCTCTCTCCCTGCCTCCCCTCCCCTTCCTCCGTCCCCTTATCCTCCTATCCCCCAACCCACCTCTCTCCCTGCCTCCCCTCCCCTTTCTTTGTACCCCTATCCCCCTATCCCCCTACCCACCTCTCTCCCCACCTCCCCTCCCCTTACTCCGTCCCCCTATCCCCCTATCCACCTACCAACCTCTCTCCCTGCCTCCCCTCCCCTTACTCCGTCCCCCTATCCCCCTATCCCCCAACCCACCACTCTCCCTGCCTCCCCTCCCCTTCCTCCGTCCCCCTATCCCCCAACCCACCTCTCTCCCTGCCTCCCCTCCCCTTCCTTTGTCCCCTTATCCTCCTATCCCCCTACCCACCTCTCTCCCTGCCTTACCTCCCCTTCCTCCGTCCCCCTATCCTCCTATCCCCCTACCCACCTCTCTCGCTGCCTTACCTCCCCTTCCTTTGTCCCCTTATCCTCCTATCCCCCAACCAACCTCTCTCCCTGCCTCCCCTCCCCTCCCTTTGTCCCCTTATCCTCCTATCCCCCTACCCACCTCTCTCCCTGCCTCACCTCCCCTTCCTCCGTCCCCCTATCCTCCTATCCCCCAACCCACCACTCTCCCTGCCTCCCCTCCCCTTCCTTTGTCCCCTTATCCTCCTATCCCCCTACCCACCTCTCTCCCTGCCTCCCCTCCCCTTCCTTTGTCCCCTTATCCTCCTATCCCCCAACCCACCTCTCTCACTGCCTCCCCTCCCCTTTCTTTGTCCCCTTATCCTCCTATCACCCTACCCACCTCTCTCCCTGCCTCCCCTCCCCTTCCTTTGTCCCCTTATCCTCCTATCCCCCAACCCACCTCTCTCCCTGCCTCCCCTCCCCTTCCTCCGTCCCCTTATCCTCCTATCCCCCTACCCACCTCTCTCCCTGCCTTACCTCCCCTTCCTCCGTCCCCCTATCCTCCTATCCCCCTACCCACCTCTCTCCCTGCCTTACCTCACCTTCCTCCGTCCCCCTATCCTCCTATCCCCCTACCCACCTCTCTCCCTGCCTTACCTCCCCTTCCTCCGTCCCCCTATCCCCCTACCAACCTCTCTCCCTGCCTTACCTCCCATTCCCCCGTCCCCCTATCCTCCTATCCCCCAACCCACCTCTCTCCCTGCCTTACCTCCCCTTCCTTTGTCCCCTTATCCTCCTATCCCCCAACCCACCTCTCTCCCTGCCTTACCTCCCCTTTCTTTGTCCCCTTATCCTCCTATCCCCCTACCCACCTCTCTCCCTGCCTTACCTCCCCTTCCTCCGTCCCCCTATCCTCCTATCCCCCAACCCACCACTCTCCCTGCCTCCCCTCCCCTTCCTTTGTCCCCTTATCCTCCTATCCCCCTACCCACCTCTCTCCCTGCCTCCCCTCCCCTTCCTTTGTCCCCTTATCCTCCTATCCCCCAACCCACCTCTCTCACTGCCTCCCCTCCCCTTTCTTTGTCCCCTTATCCTCCTATCCCCCTACCCACCTCTCTCCCTGCCTCCCCCCCCTTTCCTTTGTCCCCTTGTCCTCCTATCCCCCAACCAACCTTTCTCCCTGCCTCCCCTCCCCTTCCTTTGTCCCCTTATCCTCCTATTCCCCTACCAACCTCTCTCCCTGCCTTACCTCCCCTTCCTCCGTCCCCCTATCCTCCTATCCCCCAATCCACCTCTCTCCCTGCCTTACCTCCCCTTCCTTTGTCCCCTTATCCTCCTATCCCCCAACCCACCTCTCTCCCTGCCTCCCCTCCCCTTTCTTTGTACCCCTATCCCCCTATCTCCCTACCCACCTCTCTCCCCACCTCCCCTCCCCTTACTCCGTCCCCTTATCCTCCTATCCCCCAACCCACCTCTCTCCCTGCCTTACCTCCCTATCCTTTGTCCCCTTATCCTCCTATCCCCCAACCCACCTCTCTCCCTGCCTCCCCTCCCCTTCCTTTGTCCCCCTATCCTCCTATCCCCCAACCCACCTCTCTCCCTGCCTCCCCTCCCCTTTCTTTGTCCCCTTATCCTCCTATCCCCCAACCCACCTCTCTCCCTGCCTTACCTCCCCTTCCTTTGTCCCCCTATCCTCCTATCCCCCAACCCACCTCTCTCCCTGCCTTACCTCCCCTTCCTCCGTCCCCCTATCCTCCTATCCCCCAACCCACCACTCTCCCTGCCTCCCCTCCCCTTTCTTTGTCCCCTTATCCTCCTATCCCCCTACCCACCTCTCTCCCTGCCTTACCTCCCCTTCCTCCATCCCCCTATCCTCCTATCCCCCTACCCACCTCTCTCCCTGCCTTACCTCCCCTTCCTCCATCCCCCTATCCTCCTATCCCCCTACCCACCTCTCTCCCTGCCTCCCCTCCCCTTCCTTCGTACCCCTATCCTCCTATCCCCCAACCCACCTCTCTCCCTGCCTCCCCTCCCCTTCCTCCATCCCCGTATTCTCCTATCCACCTACCCACCTCTCTCCCTGCCCCACCTCCCCTTACTTCGTCCCCGCATCCTCCTCCTGCCCCTAGGGCCAGTTCTCTCCCCCCCGTCCCTCCCCTTACCCCTGCCCCCTGTCCATGGCCCGCCCCTAAGTTCAGCTCTCTGCCCACCTCCCCTCTCCTTACACCGGCCTCCCTGTCTCCCTACCCGCCCCTATGTCCAGTTCTCTCCCTACCCCACCTCCCCTTACCCCTTCCCCCTGCCCGCCTTCCCGCCTTCAGGTCCAGTTTTCACCTGATGGCCGGTGGATCCTCTCTGCCTCCTTTGACAAGTCGGTCAAGCTTTGGGATGGGGTCAAGGGCACCTTCGCGGCCAGCTTTCGCTCACACGTGGGGCCGGTGTATCAAGTGAGCAACAAGCAGCGGGGGGGGGGGGTACATAGTTAAAGGGGTCAGGACTGAAGAGGTTGGGATGTTGGGGTGGAGATTTAAGGTCTGGAATTGTGTGGCCAGGGTTTAGGTGTCAGGATTTAGGAGCGAAATGGGTGAAGGGTTTTCCTTTTTGGGCTTCATCGGCCCTCGTATGTTTTTTGAAGGCTTGCTACGATTGCAACTCTGGCTCTCAACGCGGTCGTCCCACAGGCACGTGGCGGGGCTCTGCTGATGGTGCCCCGTGCAGCAAGCTGCGGCGACAGCGGCGGTGGGTCGCCTGAAGAAGTGGGGGGCGATTGAGGAGGGCCAGAGGGGATGGAAGGGGGAATGAAGGCCTGGTGGATAAGTGGAAAAGGCCTGTAATGGTTGGGTTAAATTGAAGCCTGGAAGCTTCTCTTGCGTATTTGAATTGCTTTGCTAGCTTGTTGAAATGGCCTAGCTAACCTTTGTAGGCGGCCTTAATCACCTATTTCAAAGCTACGGCCACTTTGTAGGTGCCAACAGTGCCTCCGGCTCTCTAGATATGTTATTTGGTTGGCCCACTGGTTGTGATCTGGAACAGTTCAAGATAAAGAATTTGGAGATGCGGATTTTTGAATTCTGAGGGTCAAGAGCAAGTGCACTCGAGTGTTACGGTTTGTTGCGTTCTGAGCGTTTTTGTTCCAAGGTTTTAGCGTTGGGAGGGTCAAGGTTCCCTTCCTTTAGTGCCCCCGCCATTATCTCTCTTGGACTCTAGTGTTAAGCTGGGCGCCCAACCCTTCTTCAAAATCTGGGGCGCTATCATAACAAAACAACCATCTTTCCTCCCCGTCCCCACTTGATGCTGCTTCAGCATCCACACATGCATAATATAGGCTTATTTGGAAATGTCGGGCAGAGCTGGAACAAAACAATCAAGGTCAACTACTCAACTGGCAGGATCTTGTACCCCTCAGTCATCACCTGTCCCTGCTTCCCCCCCAAACCCTTACCGTAAATTCCTAAACCCTTATTCCCAACCCCGAACCCCTCCCCCCAAAAAATCCAGGCCCTAAACTCTGAACCCGTAAACCATAACTCCCCTCCCTCCGTCTCCCAGATTGCGTGGTCCTCCGACTCGCGCATGTTCGTTAGCGGAAGTAAAGACAGTACGCTCAAGGTGTGGGACATGCGCACACGCAAGCTGAAGGTCGACCTGCCTGGCCACGCTGATGAGGTGTTCACCGTGGATTGGGCGCCCGACGGGTCCGGCGTCGCGTCCGGGGGGAAGGACCGCGTGCTGAAGCTCTGGCGCCACTGAGCAGTTTCCTTCGCAAGATTTCTACACCATAACCTTAAGCAAATCGTCCCGTGACCGCCAGAGGCCCGGTTATTGGGTCTGGGCTACATGCTGGCATGTGTTTCTGTTCTGATGCCTCCCCGTGCACCGCTGGAGGGGATGCACCTCTCTCTGCCTTGGCTTTTGTTTGGATTTGTCAGCGATGGACGTGTGAGCATGTTGTGTTTGAAGATGGCCTAGATGTTTGTCATGTGGTTATAGAATCAAGAGGTTTTCATGTTGGGGAGGATGTCGGTTGCTCTATATCTGGAAGGGCTGAGCTCTTGTGCTTACCGCTATATATACAATAATTACTTAACAACATTGACACGTCGTTTGCGTCTCTTGGCGCCCAATAGCCTGACTGACTTCCCTCTCTAGGGTGCTAATTCCACCCGTGCCAGTACTGTTAACCGTTTTTTAAATTTCAACTGAAGGAAAACTAGGAATTTGAAGCCCTACGGAACAGAGCCCAATCTGAACAGGCGGTTGTGGCCCTAGGCTTGGTTGGAGCCCATGCTGCCCATATTTGCCCCCCTCCCTCGCTCGTCCATTGCTCCTTACCACTTCCCCCAAACGTCACACGTCACACAATTATGTTTGAAACCAAAAGCAAAGTGGTGCTCCATGCCTTCATGCTGAAAAATGCTCGGCCTTGAAAATAATCCCAGAAAAGGTAAGGCAGGGCGAGTCAGGGCCCATTGTAGCTTTCTTACCAATTAGACCAAAGGATTCACATGTAGTTAACGTCCTCTTAGTATCGTTACATAGCCCCCCCTTACAAGGGCCGGCTCTAGCCGGTGTCACCAACCATTTCATAGACTAGCCCATGTTATGACGCTCCGGCTTCTTCATCAACTCATGTCAATGATTCCAACGGCAGTGGGACGCCCATCATGTGCCCAAAATTGACCATCCAGCCTTGCGGACAGGAGACGGGCTCTGAAAACAATGTAGCACTCTGCTAAATGCTTAAATATAATATGTTTGTATGTGCTATCCTGTCTTAAGAGCCCCGCCTTGCTCAATACTGTAAGTGTCTCCTGAACATATCCTCAAGATACGATGCAATGTCCATTATGTCCATGAACATCTATGTACTTGTGTACAGCCTTGGACGTTGATGTCTTGGGAGTTGGACGTTACACCCACATGTCGTTGCATGCCCATGCAAAGACGGCAAGCATTATGAGAATGTGCTACATGCCTTCTGCCAGTTATCGTCTTCCATTTACATTCCAACATGGCGGTGACGTAGATTCTAGTTACGGTATATGTCCTTGGCCTTGCATTGATTTTCCTTAAATGATTTTCACTGACCGTAACATCCGATTTCCGACGGGAATCTGATGTCGATTCAGGATTAATAACACCCGTAGACTTTTCCTCCACAAAATAATACAGACTGAGCTTCTCTGCTTTAATGTCTTGTGTGCCTCACCAAACATCTTGTTTGAACGGCCCCAAATTGGCGTTTTTTCGCGAGGTTGGGGTTTCCAGCGAGACTACATGAATTTCTGGTGGAAGCAGAGGACGTCAACCGGTTATAACGGGTTTCGAACGTCTCTCTTACCTCTAGGCCATGTGTATCAAATCCCCAGAGAAACAAAATTGATATCTGGACCCTGGAATTAGGCTACAAGTTGATGACATTGCACCACTTGTTGAACCGTGCTCCCGTCCGGGGCAACTACAACTGCGTCCCTGCCTTGGCTATGACCATGACCACCTCAGTGTGTCCCCTCATCCTCGCCACGTCCTCCGCCAGGATGCCCACGCCATTCACAATGCCCTTGTCGATGCCTGGGTGCGCCAGCAACGCCTGTGCCACGGCCACGTTCCCCTGGAACGCGGCGAAGTGGAGGCTAGTGTAACCGCTATTGTCCACCACATTTACGTCGATTCCATCGTGCAGCAGCAGCGCCTCGACGATGCCTAGGTGGCCGCTAAGCGTCGCATAGTGCAGGCAAGAGAAGCCGAACTTGTTGCACGTGTTGACAACCAGGCCCTGCCGCCGCTGCGCGTCGAATCGGGCTGCCACAGCGTCTTGGGCAGGGGAGGAAGAGTGGGACGGCTCAGCCGCGGGGGCGGCAGGTCCCACCCGCAAGTCAGACCACGTGTGCTGTAGTAGCTCACGCACGACTCCCAAGTGGCCAAGTGAAGCCGCCACAAGCAACGGGCAACTCATGATGTCATCCGCGTCCGAGAGTGCGAGGTGGCCTTTCTGGTGCAACATCAGGATACGCACGCAGTCGGCATGGCCGCCCGCACACGCAAGGTCCAACGGCATGGCTCGGCTGAGGCCCATGCAACCAATGTCCACCTATGGAGAGAGGTGAAGGTTTGAGGGTTAACATTTCTCAACAGGCCACGTTCTACAGGCGGTAGGGTTAAGTGTTCAGTTTTCAAGGTTAACTGTTCACACAACCTTCGTTCACATATGGCTTGGGCTTTGGGGTTCAAATCACCCATCAACCCATATTTACCACGCGGAGCATATGTCAACGTGGCCCATGCACACCTGACGATACGCGTCAATTCCCGGAGCATTGAGAAGGTACATGACCATGGTCGACATCCCCACCACGCAAGCTTCATGCAGCAGGGTGAGGCCTTTGGCCCCCGGCCTGAGGTCCGCGGCGTTGACATCGACGCTATGCACGCTCAGCAGTCGCGTCATGACATCAAGATAGAAGCAGCGACATTGCTCCCACTGGGACGTACGGCGGTACTCAGACAGTGCGAAGAATGCCGCGTCCTTGCGGTGCCAGCGCGACAGCCAATCAGCCATCGTGCTCGGGTGATGCGTCAGCGCGCGTGTCGTGCGGCAGGCACAGGAAAGCGCCTGAACCTCCGCACCGGTCGGCAGGTGGTTCACAATGATTGAACGGAGCAGCTCGGTTGGGAGCAACTCGAGGAGGAGGCAGGAACCGTCTGTGGCGGGGAGGGGAGGGGAGGGGATGAGAGGGGAGGGGAGGGGAGGGGAGGGGAGGGGAGGGGACATCAGTGTGAGAGACATGTTGTGGTTACTGCTGGCATGTGTGACCATCCTCTTAGGATGTGTGGGTGGACCGGCTGTTATCAGGAGCTCGCTCACACATTTGATCAACCACTGCTTGGGAGCATCAGTTCATGATGTCATCAAAGGGCTCTCTGAGTCTCTGCCTGAACAATGATCGTGGCGTGAAGATCTAGGAGGGCTATGATACAGGCCCCCAGGCCCCATTTGTGCACTGCTCATCCTGCAGCAAATGGGAGACGCATATTTCAGCATGCAGCGCTCCCAGGGCGCCGGGTTTGCATGTTGGATTGCTCCATCTGCAACGCCGCCAAAATCTAATATGAGGGTGAAAACTGTAGTACTGTTCCTGCAATTTCTGCCCTTCAATCTCCCAGACGAGAAGCGCCTGTAAACATTTGGCTGGCTTCGGTCCTGAAGTCAGAATGGAGAGCCCTGAATGGAGAGGGGTGAATCATACACATCTTCAGGCTACCGGTATCCCGGTCCGTCTCGCTTCCTGTCTGTCCTACGTAGCGAGACTTGCCCTGGCCGGTTCACAAGCCTCCGGCTCGTACCTGCTGGGGGCATCGCCAGGGATCTTGTGCCAGAGCGCGTCCTCATGTCGGTCGTCGCTCCGCCGTGCAACCCTCGGCCCCTCTGCCACGCTCCTGATCAAAGTGTAATACAAAGCCTATATGGATTCTATCATCGGCAGGATAGCAAAACTCTCTGGGCGAAAGGGTGGAAGCTTGGCTTCTGACAAAATAGAGGACACACAGCGTTTCACGATAACCAGACAGCACACGGCGCAGCTTGCATCCACTCAATTGGGGAGGCACACTGTACGCGCAAGCAGGCAAATTAGATAACATACGGCAGCCCTAGCCCTGGCAGACAATGCCGTTAGGGTCGGGTGGTTAGGGTGGTTTGGAATACGGCACATTCAGTACTGGGGCTTCTGAGCAGGGGTAGCTCCCCCTGCTTCTGAGGGCTGTCCTGTAATTCCCAAGTCCACGCGCGCCGAGGAGGCTCTCTTCCTTTCTTTCGTCTGTCAGTAACCCAAGCATGGTAAGTGCCATTCACACTGTCACTGGTTTTGAAAGTGCTCATGCATCACATGATGCCATGTTTATAATGGTGCATACCCGCTGGGCCCTGCTGATCGCTTGGCCGCGTGGGGCTGGTGGGGAATGAACAAGCTCAATTCCAACCATCATGCACGTCCAGTACCATGGTGCAGCCATGCCACCCTCCTATTTGATGGGGCAGAAACATGGAACCCGGCGATCTATCTAGACATGGGAAGAGAGAAGATCATGCGGCGGGCTCGATCCCTCAAACTGTGGGGCCTTGTGGAGGTATCCAACCTTTGCTCCAGTAGGCAGTGGATTTTCTGATGCCTGTAGCCCTCAGAAGCCTTCTTGCACTCAAGGCCAACACTCTCTGGGTAGCCTTAAGACTCGATGGCAATGCCTAAACGTCCGTCAGCCTCCATCGGCCTGTCCCATCAGGCACCTATCATGGCATCCACCATGTCAGCGCCTATAAAAGACAGGGCCCGCGCCTCTAAACAGTAAACACTGATCATGGACTGGTCCAATAAGCAGGCGGGTGCTGCCAACGGGAGCGCTGCTGCTCCTGCTACCACTGCTCTACTGCTACTGCTGTTAATAATAATCCTGCTGTTGCTACTCCTTTAACTGTTGCTGCTGCTGCTGCTGCTACGTACTGCTTCTGCTCCTGCTGTCATTGTTACTGCTCCTGCTCCTCCGGCTCCTGCTGTCACTGTTGTTGTTGCTGCTTATTCTGCTGCAACTGTTTCTGCTTTTGCTGTTTTTGCTGCTACTGCTACTGTTGTTGTTTCTGTTGCCACTGCTGCTCCTGCTGTTACTGCTCCTGCTACTGCTATTGCTGCAGCTGCTTCTAGTGCTGCTACTGCTGCTGCTGTTACTACTGCTTCTGTTGCTGATGTTGCTGATATATCTGTTTTTGTTGCTGCTGCATACGTGTCTCCTGATTTGTTTGCCTCTGCTGCGTTGTGGCCTATGATTAAATGGCGTCACATGGGCTGAATATTGAGGTCAAACTACAGGGCTCTGGTTGAGACAATTTTTTTGTTTTAGCCTTGGAGTGAAAGGTTTTGCAAATGCTGCACAATTGAATGTGGGGAGGATTCCCTCACGTGACTTGCTACCCGTTTTTCAGTCCTTGATTTTGAGTTCAACTTGGCCCCCCGAATATCCGAATGGAAGAGGGAGGGAAATAGGGGAGGCCATGAGTTGAGAGTGGAGAGCGACGTAGGTTAAGAATGGCAAGATGGAAAATGCCACAGGGCTGGGTATTATAGGGTTCACACTTACCCTAATTTCCCACTTTGATGTTTACTTTACCAAGAAAATTAAGATTTTGCAAAGTTTTATGCCACTCCTTTTGGAGGAGTGTGGTTTCCTTTAACCTCCTGTGCATGACGAAAGCAGAGCATTGTCTCAAAGCCTTGCCAAGCATGCAGTCTCTTTCTTATTTGTCTGTTGCGGTGCTGAACTGAACGTCTCAACTTCTTTCCACCCACATCGAGATCCACGTCAGTAATTTGTGGCTAGGGGCTTTCTTCTTCTCTACAGGGTCATTCCCATGCCACTAATTCGCCTGTTGTGTGTTGGTTGCTTGACCAGGGTTTACAGGGACACAATATTTATAAATCTGGTCTCAAATCATGGTCATGTGGTGACCCAAGGTACATATGAACAGGATTTAGCAGGGTAGCATATGGAGCAAGGGGTCCAGATCATCAGCATTCTTGCAAGTTCATAAAAGCACTTAAGCGACGGACTACCAATACTTTTATCCAGGGTGCATGCTCGCGTGGCTCTCCATCCAGGTGCATGCCCTCTTGGCATTAGGATCTGAGTCAATATAATACAGTCTACAAATACAAATACATCTTAAGCACTGAATAGTGGACGTGCGGACCATTGTCAAAAGCATCAGGAAATACATTGAAAGGGGGGGCTGCATCAGGCGATGGTGAGTTGTTTCTCCCCCAGGTCCTGCTGCTCCTGGTCCCACTGCTGCTGCAGCTCCTGCTTTAACCGCTTGTGGTCAGTCGCTCCAGCTGCAACTGGTTTTTCAGACGATTTAGTTCCTGCAGCTCTTGCGACTGCAGTTTCTGCTCCTGTTGCTGGAGCAGTTGCAGATGGCTCAGTGGTCTTCCAGCACGGATGTCAGCATGCTGCTGTTGCTGTTGCTGCTGCTTTGGAAGCTCTTGCTGCTGCTTCGTCAGCGGCTGGGGCTGGGGCTGCTCCTGCCTCTCTTGCTTCCGCTCCTGCGGCTGGTTCAGTGTTATTCCCATCAGGATGCCAGCATGCTGTTGCTCCTGCTGCTTTGAAATCTTCTGTTGTTGCTGCTTTTGCAGATGCTCTTGCAGCTGCTGCCACTGTAGCCGATTAAGTGGTATTCCCGCCGGGACAGCAGCATGCTGCTGCTGCTGCTGCTGTTGCTGCCGCTCCTGCTTCTTGAGCTGGTTGTGCGGTTCCCCCGTCGGGATACCAGCATGCTCCTGCTGTTGCTGCTGTTGCTGCTGTTGCTGCTTTGGAAGCTGCTGCTGCTGCTGTGGATACTCATGCTGCTGCTCTTGCACCTGCACCTGCACCAACAGTTTTCCCAGCCTGCACCGCTCCTGCTGCTCTTTCGCCTGCTCTCTCGTCTGCTGCAACTGGTGCATCTGTAGCGCGTTCAGCGGTATTCCCGCCTGGATGCTGGTACGGCGCTCTTGCGCCTGCTGATGCAGCGCATCAGCCAACTCCTTACTTGCCTGCTTATTCTTCAGCCGCTGCGCATGATCCTCTTTTATGTGCTCTTCATACAGCTGATGCTTCTGTTGTTTCGTCAGCAGCGGCTGTTGCGACTGGGGCTGCTGCAGGAGCTGCTGCTTTACTCTCTTCTTCCACTTCTTCGGCTGCAGCTGGGCCAGGGGTATTCCCGCTAAGACGCCAGCGCGCTGCTGCAGCTCTTGCTGCTGCTGCTCCCGCTGCTTCTGTTCCAGCCGCAGCTGCTGCTTCAGCGGCTGTTGCTCCTGCCGCCCCTGCTGCGGCTGGCTCAGCTGCTCCCCCGGGAGCCGGTGCTCCTGCAGCTGGTCAGGCGGATTCTTCTTCCGAACCCTGATGCACAGTTGTTCCTCCTGCTCTTGCTGCTGCTGCTTCAGTCGCAGCTGCTCCCACTGCTGGAAACTCACCAGTTTCCTCCCCTCCCGGACACTGGCGTGGCGCTCCTGCTGCAGCTGATTCAGTTCCTTGTCTAGCTTCTGCTTCAGCTTGTGCTCGTGCTGCCTTCCTTGCAGCTGGTTCAAATGTGGCACTGCCCGGGCACTGGCGCAACGCTGCTGCTGCGCCTGCTGGTGATGCTGTTGCTGGTCGTGGTGATGGGTACTTTGCTGGTGATGCAGATGCTGCGGGGGCTTGTGGATCCCCCGTTGTGGCTGCAGCTGCTGTTGAAGGTGGGCAAGAAACGCTGTCTGGACCATGGCACGACCGAGAGGGGGGTGCGGCGCCGGAGACTGGGGCAGGCATTTCTCTCTTTGTTTTGAGTACCCGGGCATGCCCAATGGGAGTGCCACGGCCTCAGTAGCCTCTGACTCAGTAGCAGTAACATCAGCCTTGGCCTGGGCCTGGGCCTCAGCAGCCTCGGCAGTACCAGCAGTAGCTTCAGCAGTACAAGCAGCATCGGCTTCATCCGCGGCTGGGCTTGTGTGAACAGGGGCCCAATTCCACTTGGGCGCTCACCGGAACGCGTTCCGGTGGCGGTTTATCTGGTTGGGCGAGGCTTCAGCCACGCTGGCTGAAAAACTTGAAACGCAATTCCACTTGTCTCCGGAATGTGTTCGGGTACGGCAGAGACCGAATCTTCCTAGTGAACAGCCTGTCAGGCATTTGCCTTATCGCTTCGTGTATCTAGAGTGTTCTGTCTACTTGTCTCGCCTAGCATGATAGTCCTGCTTGACAAACTGTCGAGTTGCAAGGTACGTGCAGCCAGGGATGCCCTGGCACTGTCTAAGTTGGGTGTAGCAAATTCAGGCCGCTGCTAAACGATAGCCCAGGCGGTCGGAGGGACTGCTAGGGGGCACACGTCGACATTCGCCATTGGGTTGGCCAGATCGGTGCCAACTTCTACGCGGGAAAGATTCAAGTGTGGCTCCTGTTAAGGATATGCGTCGGCCATGGCAGCAGGAACGGGCGAAAAGGAGTTTTCAGAACGAAAGAAAGATGACGGCGATGGAAATTTGAACATGAGGACGAAGTTGTCCACGCTGTCGGAGCGTTGATGCGAAGTATTTTTGCATCGCTCAAAATAGGAGCGATGCAAAATATGGCACTTAACGGGTACGGCAGAGCCACGCTGGCGCCACGCTGGCGTTCCGGTGCCATTCCGGTGACAAGTGGAATTGGGAAGGGTGGGCTGGCATGCCATTTTCGCGTTCCGGTGACAAGTGGAATTGGGCCCCAGGTCCAAGCATTGGATGGTTGAAGCTGCAGGCTGCTCCGTACTTGCAGTCGTTGTGTTTGAGGTAAAACGCGCACAACGGCTGCCCTGGACGCAGCGGAAGGCCGAGTGACGTGAGCCGTACGCTATACTGTGACGGGTGGTCGTACACGCAGGACTCGCCGTACTTGCAGTGGCCCGTCTTCACGAAGAAGCTGCACACCTGCGCGCCTGGCCGCCGCGGAAATTCGCGGGCCGACGTTACAGGAGCCGACGTTACCGGAGCCTGACTGCGATCATCAGGCGCCACCGTGCTACTGATGACCACGGGCACTGTCGAGCCTCTAGATCCGGCCCTGCCGTCAGACATCGAGTTCGGTGCGCTCCTGGCCGCAGATGCAACCTGAGGATCTGGGGCGAATGCGGGGCCGGGCAAGCAGGCTACCGGATCCCGCAACAAAGACCGCACCACAGCGACCCTGCCCGCTGGCCGCTTGAGAACAGGCGGGGACGCTAACGGAGGCACTTCAAACTGGTTCCTCTTGACGCCATGCGCTGCTGGAGATACCGCTTGAAGCACCTCAGGCTGCCTCCTTTTGGCCCCTTGCCCTGCTGGAGATGATGCTTGAGGCGCCTCAGGCTGCCTCCACTTGACGCCATGCGCTGCTGGAGATGATGCTTGAGGCGCCTCAGGCTGCCTCCTCTTGATACCATGCGCTGCTGGAGATCCCGCTTGAGGCGCCTCGGGCTGCCTCCACTTGACGCCATGCGCTGCTGGAGATGATGCTTGAGGCGCCTCAGGCTGCCTCCGCTTGACACCATGCGCTGCTGGAGATCCCGCTTGAAGCACCTCTGGCTGCCTCCTTTTGGCCCCTTGCGCTGCTGGAGATGATGCTTGAGGCGCCTCAGGCTGCCTCCTCTTGATACCATGCGCTGCTGGAGATGATGCTTGAGGCGCCTCGGGCTGCCTCCTCTTAACCCCTTGCCATGCTGAGGACGCCAGACAAGCGTCGGAATTCCTGAGGTTGGCAGTGGAACATGGAGCTGCGGTAGGCCAGGCAGCAGCAGCAGCAGCATTACATTGAAAGGTGGGCGCCGTCTGTGAAGAAGCCTTGGCCACTGATGCGTCATCAGCTGTGGCTGCCGCGGCTACGGCTACAATTACGGGGCGGGTCACAGCTGCCTTGCCAGTCCGGCCCTGATCGGCAGACCCCGTGGCCAGCGCCTGGTGCTCAGCAAGGCCGTGCTGACGGGCGGGCGGACGGGTCGCGACGACGGTGGGCGCTCTCGGACCCGGGCCCAACTGCCGGACTGTCGCGGTTCCGGCTGGCAGCTTCCATGCCTTCGGAGCCGCTGCTCCAACTGGAAACCTGGCGGGCTCCTCTGTCACGCATTGCCACAGTCCTCGTGCCGCAACGCAGACGTCAACAGCGACCATGTGTTCCGGCGCCCCATCGCCAGCTGGAAAGTTGGCAGGCACTTGTGGCACCCACAGCCCCGCTGCCTCTTCTGCCGTGCACACATCATCAGCACCTGCAGCGCCCGGCGACCAATTACCGATGGGAAGGCTAGCCGGCACATTGGCCACAAATTGCCGCGCTCCTTCCGCTGTGTCGCCGGCGTCCACTGAGCCCGGCGCCTGAGGGCCAGCCACGGCGGTGGCGACGGCTGTCCCCGGATCTAGATCTTGGACCGAGATCTGGAGCTCCAAGGCTGCCACAGCCTGTCGAGTTGGGGAGAGTAGGGTGGAGGAGAGTACGTCCCGTCAGAGAGGAATTACGGCAATGGATACACCAGGGGGCATGAGGATGTGAGCAGGGTAGGTTACCCAGTGCTACTGCCAAACGGTTGCCTTCCTTAATCCATGCCCCAGGGCATATATCTTTCTTTCTTTCAGGGTGCTAATTTGAAGACATTTTGAGGGCAGCCCGGAGGCAGTCGTCCTTTCTTGTTAAGTGCATCATCAGTAGCATTTTAACTACTGCATGGCCTACGACCTAGAAGGGCCAGATGCCACAGGCCCTGCTGCTTCGGCCACCGGCTTCCTGTCGGTCTAGGTTTAGGTCCCCATCGGAGGCAGGCAATGCTGTTCGGGTCACCAGCCCCGCAGGCCACCGGCCGGTCAAGGTTTGGTCTCCATCGGCGGTCTGCATTAATTAGCTGTGAAACCGAGGAGGCGTCACGGCACCCACCAAATGAAGAGCATCACTTCTCAGTACCTCCAGCGGCATGCCCTGCCAGCTGTGCTTCAGGCCCCGGTGCAGATCCATCGCTCTTGCCTGGAACTCCGTTGCCAGCGAAAGTGTGACCTGTGGGGGGTGGAATTCCAGTCGTACTTGTAGTTTCATTCTGCTACATTTCAGGTACTTCTCTGCTTGCGACCGAAGAGTCCTGGTGGAGCAAGCCCTGTTGCCCCAAATCAGATTTCAGGTTTCTCTCCAGCCCGTTCATCACCCCAAATCAGATTTCAGGTTTCTCTCCAGCCTGTTCATCACCCCATATCAGATTTCAGGTTTCTCTCCAGCCTGTTCATCACCCCAAATCAGATTTCAGGTTTCTCTCCAGCCTGTTCATCACCCCAAATCAGATTTCAGGTTTCTCTCCAGCCTGTTCATCACCCCAGATCAGATTTCAGGTTTCTCTCCAGCATGTTCATCACCCCAAATCAGATTTCAGGTTTCTCTCCAGCCTGTTCATCACCCCAAATCAGATATCAGGTTTCTCTCCAGCCTGTTCATCACCCCAAATCAGATTTCAGGTTTCTCACCAGCCTGTTCATCACCCCAAATCAGATTTCAGGTTTGTCTCCAGCCTGTTCATCACCCCAAATCAGATATCAGGTTTCTCTCCAGCCTGTTCATCACCCAAAATCAGATTTCAGGTTTCTCTCCAGCCCGTTCATCACCCCAAATCAGATTTCAGGTTTCTCTCCAGCCTGTTCATCACCCCAAATCAGATTTCAGGTTTCTCTCCAGCCTGTTCATCACCCCAAATCAGATTTCAGGTTTCTCTCCAGCCTGTTCATCACCCCAAATCAGATTTCAGGTTTCTCTCCAGCCTGTTCATCACCCCAGATCAGATTTCAGGTTTCTCTCCAGCCTGTTCATCACCCCATATTAGATTTCAGGTTTGTCTCCAGCCTGTTCATCACCGCAAATCAGATATCAGGTTTTTCTCCAGCCTGTTCATCACCCCAAATCAGATTTCAGGTTTCTCTCCAGCCCGTTCATCACCCCAAATCAGATTTCAGGTTTCTCTCCAGCCTGTTCATCACCCCAAATCAGATATCAGGTTTCTCACCAGCCTGTTCATCACCCCAAATCAGATATCAGGTTTCTCTCCAGCCTGTTCATCACCCCCAAAACAGGTTGTAGGTCTTTCACCAGCCTGTGGCGTGTAGGGAGTTGTGGCCTCCCTTCAGCAAGGTCTCACTGGCATACCCTCCCTTCACACGTACCCCCCCACTCCGACATGTTCCGAGCTGTATTTCCTTTGCAAGGGCTGATCCGTTTTGATAGCAAAAAATGCCCCCTTTCAGGCATGCCCCCTGCCTGGCATACACACTCCGACATGCAAACAAATTCCTGAGCTATAATCCTCGGGCTGTGCTTGAGCTGATCCGTTCTCACAGCAATGCCCCACTTACAGGCATGCCCCCCACTTCGACATGAACGCATGTTCCCGGGCTGTTTTCCTCGAGATGTGCAAGAGCTGATTTGGCTTCAAAGCAATGTCCCACTGGCATACTCTCCCTCCAGACATTCACCCAATTCAACACGTTCCCTAGTTGTTTTCCTCAGGGCCGGCATGAGCTGTGGCCTCCTGACAACAAGGTCACATATAAATCATTTCTCTGCCCCCCCCACCCACTTCAATTTTTGATTACCATAGATTTAAATTGCCTTTCCCCTCAGGTATATCTTAAATGTTTATTTAATGCTTCTCTCGGGCCTCAAATCGTCAGAAACCCTGCATTTTTTACTGAAGCTGGCGTTGACAATGGAGGAATCCTTTTGGGGATTTTCAAAGAATCCCTCACCCCTGAGCAACGCCAAATTGAGGGAATGCAATCCTAATATATTGTATTATAGCCCTCAGTTTGTTTCTTCATGGTGTGCAGGAGCTGATGCCTCCTCAAAGCAATGCGTGGGTTCTTCAATCCACACCTTGAAGCATGCTGTTATTTATTTGTTTATTTATATATTAAAACGTAGATTTATTCACCTGGATCTGCGCTACTCCGGGGATATGGGGAGAAGATGCCTCCTGCCGTTGTTGTTGTTGTTGCTGCTGTTGCCGCTCATCCTGCTCCTGTTCCTGCTGTTGCTCATCCTGCTGCTGTTGCTTCTGCTTCTGCTGCTCTCGTCTAATCCGCTCAGCCTTCAAGACATGGAGCTGCGAATAGGGAGCGGGAGTATAAAATAGGGATGCTGAGTTTTCGTATGCATCAGCCTCCTGCACGCATCAAGAGGCATGCTCCAAGCTCTAACCATGCTTGGGTCCTGGCAATCCATGAGCTGCCACATAACACCAGAGAATAACACTGGTAAATTGATACTAGCGAACAAAGTTCAATCCAGTAACCCACCATTTCCCACACGGAAGAAACCCAATTATGTAACTGCCAGACAGAAACAGGCATGCAGCGAGCGCATGACAGCCATCCTTGGCTAGGTATGCAAACAAGCGCACAGCAGCCATCCGATATCCCAGCCAACCGGTGCTCCACTGTGCCGACCCCTGGTGCTCTATGGGGTTCATTCTCACGTTACTGCTTTCTTATTGTGTGTTGGTTGCTTGCCCAGGGGGGGCACTGGTTTTCGCCCCTGCCCTAGCGTGTTACGTGCCTGAACCGGCTTACGGGCACTTGTCCCATGTATCAAATGTGATGCTCTGCTGGATGGTAAAAGCTTCACAACAGTTCACAGGATGTACACAACAACAACAACAACAACAACAACAACAACAACAACAGCAAACACGAGGGCATGCACTGTGCCCACCTCTGCTGTCAGCCGTGCATGCTCCAAGTACAGGCCCTTCACTTTGAGTTCCTCCGCGTGCATTGCCGAGGCCGCCTCGTTGGAGATCGGCGGCGGGGAGGCTGCAACATGGCACGAGATTTAGGGTTCAGGGATTGAGGATAAGAGGTGAAGGGCTCAGGGTACAAGGCGTTTTCAGCATGTGTGGACTTCCTATGTACTGTCCCCCATACCGGCCCAGGCAGTATCAACAGGTGAAACACCGGGCAGACGAGACGCGGTTGAAACAAAATATCAAGGAAACAACTGGAACTGTAAATTGATTGCAGCCTGGCGCATACCGCATCTCCCTAGATGCAAACAGCCATGCAGCTGATGGCCATGGGCAAAACATGATGGCTTCTGTTTCTTGCATGCGCCAGGCACAAGCTCTGTGCATGGGGATAGCGTACATGGCTTCCATGTGTGCATACTCCCTTCCATGCAGCACCTGCGCCTACCCCGTGCAGCATCGACGCCCATGTTATTATTTGTGTTGTTGTTATTCTTCTTGTCACAGTCTAAACATTCACTCCGCTGCCTTTTTCAAAAGGACCAGGCACTGGCATCTAAAAACAGAGAAAGCCCATCCCAAGTTTCATACTTTCATGCAGCGCCTGCGCCCCTGTGCCAAGCAGCCCATGCGTCTTTGTGCACATGGGCATAGCGTATTGCATGCCATACCTGGCTGTAGTAGGGGGGTCAGCTGCCACCTGTCTGCATGTGTCGCTGCCCCATGCGCCAAGCCACAACTTGTGGCCTGCACCCCTCTGCATACGAGGCTGCGTGTACCTATCATGGAAGGCTACATGCTCCTGGTGCCCCAGGGGATCAGCTGGCGCACCTATGCATGCTCCTGGCTGGCTGGCGAACAGTTTAGCTAGACTGGCAGCCTGCTGACGATCGCCCTGCCACCTGAGCATGTCCCCCTCGAGACAACTGCGGAAGCTGAGAGACGCTGCTGCGCCTACTTGGTGGTCACCAGGAGTAGCCGTCTGCTCGATGGCTGGTAATTGGATGGACATGGCGCAACGAAGGCCAGTCCCGACACGAATTGAGCACACTCGTTTTCCGGGAGGCCCGATCCTCACGGCCACGATTCTGCAGTCCAGTAAGCTGTTTTAGATGCGAACATTTTTTCTCTCTAACGATCAGGCATGCCAGGAGAAGATGCTTCAGCGACGGACGAAAGTAGAACAAAACTGTTGCGTGCAGCCGGGTTCGAACTTTCAAACTGGGTTCATGGATAAAGTTTGCTCCAAAGACCAAACCCTACACCAGGGAGGGAATGCCAGGGGGGACGTGATCTGCATGGATGGAAGGCCGCTCCACAAGGCAACTATTGGCAGCAGAGTAAGTCCTATCAACACCGTGCCACCTAGCTTTCTAATTGGTGCCAAGCATCATGTGGCAATATGATGCCGTTGAACAAGGTGTTTTGGTTGAGAACTGGAGCATCTGTTTGATTGTTGGGACCTCAAGGTGCCATTCATAGGTAAATTCCATTCAGAAAGCTAAAGCAGCAGGTGAGGTCAAAGAAATACCTTCAATTAAGATGAAGGGCAAAGAAGCCCTCCTGAATCTGCCTGATCCCTGCATTTGTCTCTGTCCCCATGCACGTTTGCATGAGTTTTTCTTTTGCCTGGCAGCCACCACTGGGCCGAGACGGACCAGACATGGATGTCGCGTATTGATCTGGTAGCGTACTAAAACAGCAAGTGGTAGACTGGTAGGCTTCCTACCATTGCCAAGGAATGTTCGACTCTTGCCTGGTTTCCTCTTGGGGTGGGCCCCATAATCAGCCCAGTCACTGAAAGATCGGTTGACATGGATTATCCTATGCTTATGCGCATGGCCCTTCACACCCACTCGAATGATCTTGACCATGTGTTCCCCCGTTCTTCGGAGATGGTATCTTCCAGCACCCTGATCTGCAAGATGCAGCAAGGACGAGTGAGTTTTCGCACCCTTATATTTTCGTTAGCACTTGAGCACCTTTGGCAGGCCGTTGGGGAGTCGCCGCCAGGCTCAGGGATCAGACCTTGACCTGCCTATGCCTGATGGCCCCAGCAGCAGGGCTTCTTGCACAAAGCCTTTAAGCCGTAGCATGTGATGCAGTTGACTTGTGGCTGAAGCAGCCTAAATTAAACTCTGGTGGCTTCATACCACAGGACCCAGAGGTGTAACGTCATGAACACTGCAGGACATAGCCAGCGCCACGCATGCCCGCATATGATGCACTTCATGCTGTTCTGTTGAAAGGGGATTGGTACGAGCAGCACCGCCAGTCTGCCACTGAATCAACTTGTGCTCATATAATGGTAATGGACGTGGACCTGGCCGCAGGCTGTGAAGTTTCCTTATCTTGAACTCCTCAAGGTGGGGGGTCTATGACATAACACCTCTGGGCCCTGCTCAAAAAGGCGTGGGCGCCCAACTGTCTCGATGGGGGGTGTAGCTTTCTTTTGACTGTTCTCATTCACTCCTGATCCCCATTCCCCAGCACCTCTTAGCAGCCAACACATAATTCCTTGAATCCCGGCTCATTCCTTGCCCCGGACAGTTCATGCTCTGATTTTTGGCCAGGATGCATGGCCAGGATGCAAGGTCAGGTTGCATGGCCAGGCTGCTCGGCCAGGCTGCATGGGCAGGCTGCATGGCAAGACCGCATGGCGAGGCTGCATGGCGAGGCTGCATGGTGAGGCTGCGTGGACAGGCTGCATGGCCAGGCTGCCTGGTCAGGCTGCATGGCCAGGCTGCTCGGCCAGGCTGCATGGGCAGGCTGCATGGCAAGACCGCATGGCGAGGCTGCATGGCGAGGCTGCATGGTGAGGCTGCATGGTCTTGCTGCATGGACAGGCTGCATGGCCATGCGTCTCAAAGCTTCAAAACAGCGCTCGACTTGCATGACGAATCAGCTCGACTGAATATCGGGCCATTATTCTCGGTATAACCCCGAGTTCGTGGTATAACTCGTTGGGAATATAAAGCAACCCAACTCATTTCACAACGGACACAAGCGTTTCTGGAGCGCGAAGTGTTGACTGCACAGGTCTGTGCGCAGGTAGTTGGCTGGAGAGAGGTTGACAACCGTGGTTGACAACCGGATGTTCGGTTTGCAATTCCTTGCAAGGTTTGGCCTAACAGAACGTCGTGAATCTCAGACTGGGTGCCTCTGACTCTCCCCCCCCCCCCACTTCTCCAATATCGTCACCTCCACCCCGTCCTGTTTGGCGTGGAACCCACCCCACATATCTATATATCCCCCCTTGCCCTGAAGACCGCGACCAGAGATGGCAGCAGCTCCCTCGGTGATGGCCGCGTTGGCTTCGTTCGAGCATTTCATGGAGACTCGTCACAACTATATCCCCACCATGGGCTGGGAGGAGGGCCTGGCCAAGAGCGCGGGCATGTCCATCGATACGATCCGATTTGCGCTGGCGCTCCTGGCTAGCATTCCGATCGGCGCTGGGGTCAACCTGATCAAATCCCCCACAGGTAACGGGCTCAGCGCGCATGGACACCGTACTTCATCCTCGGGGCCCACTCAAGCCAGCATTGCCCTGATCATGTCTGTAGATACAGACGCCCATGTGGTCTAATCCTCAATTGATTGATGAAGCAGCCCACAGCCAAGGCCCAAAACTCTGATGAAAGCGAACGGAATTGGCCAGGGCTCATGTCGCCAACTGCTATCATGCCCATGCGCTGCCGGGCTCTCCATGCATGGCCACGCACCATGCAGGAATTGCACGCTACGTCCCCACGGCTAGTGGGATTAGCGCTCATGGATGTGAACAATAATTTTGATTGGAATGTAAAGCAGAGTATACTGGTACCGGTACTGCTCTCATTTCTCTTTGAGGGCCCACTTAAGCCAGTGTGGCATAATGCCATCAGATATCTAGATGCAGGGTCACATGTGGCTGACTACCAACCCTCTGATTGAGGCAGCTCATGTCCATCGCGGACGACTTATGTTTAAGCAATCGAGCTTTCCCAGGGCCCATGGCCCCAACAGCCAACATGCCCAAGTGCCGCCATGCATGCATGGGAACTCCATGCATGACGTTGCATTACCATGCATGCTTGGCACTACCATGCTCGCCTGGGACTCCATGCATGACCATGCACCACCATGCATTTTAGGAGCTCCATGCGTGATGTTCCTGAACCTGAATGCCAGTGTGTACTTGAGTGTGCGCCGTACCACCTCTGGTATGTCACCGGGCGCACACCTCTGGGCCCATGCCGAACAGCCAAGCAGCAGGGCTAGCTGCAGCAGGCCACCTTGGCTAAAGGCCTTCATGTTGCTGAATGTAGCTGAATCGGGCTCAAAGGAACAGTACTCAGCGTGCAGCCACCAGAACTTTTTTCACTGCGCCACACCCCGCTCTTTCCCTCCACACATTCGCTGTTATTACAGCATCTGTGGTACCACCCAAAAGCCTTCTTGAAGGGGCCAGACAACACAAGCTTCGTGTCCACATTCAATGTGATCGTGGACACACCGCCACTCTACATTTAACAAGCATAAAACATGTCCCTCTCCCCCCAAAGGATGCTTCACTGTCCCCCGCCCCTGCTTTCCTTCCCACATTTATTCTGCACCCCCGCATGCTGCTCCATCCCCAGGCTGTGTCTGCCCTCGGTTTGTCGGTATGTGTTGTTGGCCTACTTTATGCTTGTCTGCTACCTACCCCATGCTGCTCCATCCTGATGCTGCCCCATCCCTATGCCTTCACCCCCCTTCCATGCAGCCCGACACTTGTATGCATTGCTGACATGCGTCATGCCTGTCGGCTACCTAACCCATGCAGCTCAATCCTCATGCTCCATCCCCACGTTGAATCCCCGCGTGTTATCCTCAGACGACCCTCCCTCCTCCATCTAGCTCGGCACAATAACCTTCATGCCCGTCTACCCACACCATGCTGCCCCATCCTCAAGCTCCACCCCCATACGAACCTCCCACCTCTTGCAGCTCAGCACACTCTGCTGACAAGTCTCATGCTGGTCTACTACCTGCACCATGCAGCTCAACCTCCATGATGCTCCCTCCCCATGCATCCCTCCCCCCTCCATGCAGCTCGTCACCTGTACGCCCTCCTGACCGGCTTCATGCTGGTGTACTACCCGTTTGGCTTCGGAGTCATCCACGCGGTGGCACCCATGTCGCTGACGTACCTCGCCATGCTGCTGGTGCCGTCTGCGTGTGGATACCTGGCGTGGCTGACTTGCTTTCCATACCTGATGTACCTGTGAGGATAAATGAATAAACCCTAAAACCCTTAGCCGGATGGCAGGAGATGAGGGGGGAGGTGCTGGATATGAGATGAAGGGTTGGGGGAACACTGAAGATGAGGTGAGGGGGAGGGCCCAAGATGAGGGGGAGGGCCCAAGATGAGGGGGAGGGCCCAAGATGAGATCAAGGTGGTGGTAGGGGTGGGTGTGTGTGTGCTGAGGATGGGATGAAGGGGGGGAGCATTGAATGTGAGATGAGGGGGCGGGAGGCGCTGATTATGTGATGAAGGAGGGAGGGAGGATCCTGAAGAGGAGGCAATTGAGGCATAGGCACTCCTGGGAGCTCTGCCTATTTTTCAGACTTCAATTGTCTGAGGCAGGGAAGTCAATGCCTTCAGGAAGGTCCGCCTCTTTTTTCATACCCAGATAGTCAGAGGTAGGGAGGTCCGCCTATAACAAGGTCCGCCTACTTTTGTTCTGGATATGAATTGGTATGTTAAGATCTCTGAGGTACAACGGCTTTAGGAGTCTGGCTGCCTGGCACTTCTGGACTTCCCCGCCCGCGCACGAATGTTCAAAATAACTCCCCACGCCACCATCTCGGCCCCCCCTTGCCCTTATGGATGGGCTATTGGACTGCCCCCCCCCCCACACACACAAGTTCTAATTGAACCTTTTCCGAACTCACCAATACTCTCCACCACACGCACATGGCCCGATGCCCTGATGCCCTGATCTCCCAGCCCCAAGCCCTGATCGGCACACGGTGATCCCTAGTGGGCTGAACGGGTCTTGCTGGACTATCCACACACTATTTTGTAACTGGATGTCGTCAATTGTAAATACCACCTCCCACACATTTGCAATTAGGCATGCCACCTCCCACACTTTCGTTAAGTATCCACACTTCCACCTTCACGTCGCCCCTCTACCCCTGACAGGCACATGATCTATACTAGCAGGCTCAACTGCGAGATGGGTCTGTAGAACTATTCACGCATTGTCTTAAATGTAATTGGACATTTTAATTCACAAATACTTTACCACCTTCCACGCATTTTGTTCATTACTTCCTCACACACGCCCCCCCCCCCTGCCCCGACAGGCACATGGTCAATGCTAGCGGGCTCAACTGGCAGATGGGTCTGCTGGACTTCACAGCCTGTGAGATGGTCCTGGTGCTCAAGCTCATCAGCGTGGCTGTAGCCAGGCAGGACGCATGGCATGCCCAGACCCACAACAAGGTGTGTGCTTGAGGCAGGCCGGCAGCAGGGGATGGTGGCTGGGGAGGCGCGATAGGCCCGGGGCGGGAAGGTTATGTACCTCTCCCAGGAGCTGAATCTGTACCAATACCCCTCTCCCTACACCTCGCACCCGTAACGCCTCTCTTAGTCCCACCCACCCTCCCATGAGTCAAGGTACCCACCCGCACCCACCCTCCCACCCCTCAGGAGCTGAGTCCGTATCAGGCCGCGCATGCCGTCGCGTCCACTCCCAACCCGATCGAGTACCTTTCGTTTGTGTTTGGGCTGGGCAACTTGCTGGCAGGCCCGTACCTGGAGTACATTGATTACTTCAACTTCATGCAGCTCAAAGGGGTGAGGCGCTAGACTCAAGGGAGCATGATACGGCATGATACGGCATAGATTCACCTAGATTGTGCCACCAATACAGCACAATTCGATACAGCATGATACGACATAAGTTCAACCGGATTGTGACACCATGGCGCTGGGGGCGCGGAAGGAGCTAGTGGGTTAGGTGAGTGGGACTGTGAGACGCGGTGGAGAAGCTGCAGGGCTGCTGCTTCCGCCCCTCAGCAGGGCTGCTGCTCCCGCCCCTCTGCAGGGCTGCTGCTTCCGCCCCTCTGCAGGGCTGCTGCTCCCGCCCCTCTGCAGGGCTGCTGCTCCCGGCCTTTTGCAGGGCTACTGCTCCCGCCCCTCTGCAGGGCTGCTGCTTCCGCCCCTCTGCAGGGCTGCTGCTCCCCCCCCTCTGCAGGGCTGCTGCTCCCGCCCCTCTGCAGGGCTGCTGCTCCCGCCCCTCTGCAGGGCTGCTGCTCCCGCCCCTCTGCAGGGCTGCTGCTCCCGCCCCTCTGCAGGGCTGCTGCTCCCGCCCCTCTGCAGGGCTGCTGCTCCCGCCCCTCTGCGGGGCTGCTGCTCCCGCCCCTCTGCAGGGCTGCTGCTCCCACCCCTCTGCAGGGCTGCTGCTCCCACCCCTCTGCAGGGCTGCTGCTCCCGCCCCTCTGCAGGGCTGCTGCTCCCGCCGCTCTGCAGGGCTGCTGCTCCCGCCCCTCTGCATGGCTGCTGCTCCCACCCCTCTGCAGGGCTGCTGCTCCCGCCCCTCTGCAGGGCTGCTGCTCCCGGCCTTTTGCAGGGCTACTGCTCCCGCCCCTCTGCAGGGCTGCTGCTTCCGCCCCTCTGCAGGGCTGCTGCTCCCGCCCATCTGCAGGGCTGCTGCTTCCGCCCCTCTGCAGGGCTGCTGCTCCCGCCCCTCTGCAGGGCTGCTGCTCCCGCCCCTCTGCAGGGCTGCTGCTCCCGCCCCTCTGCAGGGCTGCTGCTCCTGCCCCTCTGCAGGGCTTCTGCTCCCGCCCCTCTGCAGGGCTGCTGCTTCTGCCCCTCTGCAGGGCTGCTTCCGCCCCTCTGCAAGGCTGCTGCTCCCGCCCCTCTGCAGGGCTGCTGCTTCCGCCCCTCTGCAGGGCTGCTGCTCCCGCCCCTCTGCAGGGCTGCTGCTCCCGCCCCTCTGCAGGGCTGCTGCTCCCGCCCCTCTGCATGGCTGCTGATCCCGCCCCTCTGCATGGCTGCTGCTCCTTCCCCTCTGCAGGGCTGCTGCTCCCGCCCCTCTGCAGGGCTGCTCCTTCCGCCCCTCTTCAGGGCTGCTGCTCCCGCCCCTCTGCAGGGCTGCTGCTCCCGCCCCTCTGCAGGGCTGCTGCTCCCACCCCTCTGCAGGGCTGCTGCTCCCACCCCTCTGCAGGGCTGCTGCTCCCACCCCTCTGCATGGCTGCTGCTCCCACCCCTCTGCATGGCTGCTGCTCCCGCCCCTCTGCAGGGCTGCTGCTCCCGCCCCTCTGCATGGCTGCTGCTCCCGCCCCTCTGCAGGGCTGCTGCTCCCACCCCTCTGCAGGGCTGCTGCTCCCGCCCCTCTGCAGGGCTGCTGCTCCCGTCCCTCTGCAGGGCTGCTGCTCCCACCCCTCTGCAGGGCTGCTGCTCCCACCCCTCTGCAGGGCTGCTGCTCCCGCCCCTCTGCAGGGCTGCTGCTCCCGCCCCTCTGCATGGCTGCTGCTCCCACCCCTCTGCAGGGCTGCTGCTCCCACCCCTCTGCAGGGCTGCTGCTCCCGCCCCTCTGCAGGGCTGCTGCTCCCGGCCTTTTGCAGGGCTACTGCTCCCGCCCCTCTGCAGGGCTGCTGCTTCCGCCCCTCTGCAGGGCTGCTGCTCCCGCCCCTCTGTAGGGCTGCTGCTCCCGGCCTTTTGCAGGGCTACTGCTCTCGCCCCTCTGCAGGGCTGCTGCTTCCGCCCCTCTGCAGGGATGCTGCTCCCGCCCCTCTGCAGGGCTGCTGCTTCCGCCCCTCTGCAGGGCTGCTGCTCCCGCCCCTCTGCAGGGCTGCTGCTCCCGCCCCTCTGCAGGGCTGCTGCTTCCGCCCCTCTGCAGGGCTGCTGCTCCCGCCCCTCTGCAGGGCTGCTGCTCCCGCCCCTCTGCAGGGCTGCTGCCTCTGCCCCTCTGCAGGGCTGCTGCTTCTGCTCCTCTGCAGGGCTGCCGCTTCTGCCCCTCTGCAGGGCTGCTGCTCCCGCCCCTCTGCAGGGCTGCTGCTCCCGCCCCTCTGCAGGGCTGTTCCTTCCGCCCCTCTGCAGGGCTGCTGCTCCCGCCCCTCTGCCGGGCTGCTGCTTCTGCCCCTCTGCGGGGCTGCTGCTCCCACCCCTCTGCATGGCTGCTGCTCCCGCCCCTCTGCAGGGCTGCTGCTCCCGGCCTTTTGCAGGGCTACTGCTCCCGGTCCTTTGCAGGGCTGCTGCTCCCGCCCCTCTGCAGGGCTGCTCCTTCCGCCCCTCTTCAGGGCTGCTGCTCCCGCCCCTCTGCAGGGCTGCTGCTTCCGCCCCTCTTCAGGGCTGCTGCTCCCGCCCCTCTGCATGGCTGCTGCTCCTGCCCCTCTGCGGGGCTGCTGCTCCCGCCCCTCTGCAGGGCTGCTGCTCCCGCCCCTCTGCATGGCTGCTCCTTCTGCCCCTCTGCATGGCTGCTACTCCCGCCCCTCTGCAGGGCTGCTGCTCCCACCCCTCTGCAGGGCTGCTGCTCTCGCCCCTCTGCAGGGCTGCTGCTCCCACCCCTCTGCATGGCTGCTGCTCCCGCCCCTCTGCAGGGCTGTTGCTCTCGCCCCTCTGCTGTTCAGCTGTGGGACCTCCAAGACTGCCCAGAAGGTGCCCTCCTCGATGTGGTACCCTGAAGTAAACAGTGCGACATAGGGTCCACTGCTCTGTACATGGGATTTATTCCAACCTGCTGCTCCTGCTTCCTGGCCCCCTCTGCTGTTCAGCTGAGGGACTCACAAGGCTGCCAAGAACATGCCTTCCTCGCTGTACACATGATGCATGACAAGCATCTGTTTCACTCTTTAGCATGCTGCTCCCGCCCCCCCTACGCTTTTGAACCGCAGGAATACAGTAGGTACCGCAAACATGCGCATCTGTTTCACTCTTTTACCTGCTGCTCCCGCCCCCCTTACGTTTTTGAACCGGAGCGGGAATACAGTATGTACCGCAAACATGCGCATCTGTTTCACTCTTTTACCTGCTGCTCCCGCCCCCCCTTACGCTTTTGAACCGCGGGAATACAGTATGTACCGCAAACATGCGCATCTGTTTCACTCTTTTACCTGCTGCTCCTGTGCCCCCCTTTGCCGTTTAGCTGTGGGACCTAAAGGCAGCCAAGATGGTGCCCTCCTCTTCGTGGTCCCCTAAATTAAAAATGTTGGAGACGTACGGTCCAGCGCTCCGTACGTTTCATCTATTTTAACCTGCAGCTCCCGCTGCCCCATTGCCCCCTCTGCTGTTCAGCTGTGGGATCCCAAGGCTGCCAAGAAGGTGCCCTCCTCTATGTGGTGCACTGCAAAGTGCATTGCGACGGCCTTTGCATTCCTCGCAATGCACCAGGTGTGTGGTGGGGTGTGTCAGACCCAGGTGTTGCATCAGGTGTAAAGCAAGGTGTTGCATCAGGTGTTGCATAACGTGTTGCACCAGTTGTTGCATGAGGTAATGCATCAGGTGTTACACAAGGTGTTGTATCAGGTTTTGCGCCAAGTGTGTGGCATGTGGATGTCAGGTACTGAAGTACACATTTGTGGCACCAGCTGTGTGGCAGGGTATATCAGACCCAGGTGTTGCACCAGGTGTTGCATCTGGTGTTGTACCAAGTGTGTGGCAGGGGCAGCAATTCAATTGTAGACCAAAAGCGTGGCAGGTGCACAGCTCCCCCTGTCCTCCCGCCCTCTTTCTTGAGCAGGGGCGTGATAGGGTCCTCCCGCCCTCTTTCTTGAGCAGGGGCGTGATAGGGTCCTTACTTCATCTTTCTTGAGCAGGGGCGTGATAGGGTCCTTACTTCATCTTTCTTGAGCAGGGGCGTGATAGGGTCCTTACTTCATCTTTCTTGAGCAGGGGCGTGATAGGGTCCTTACTTCATCTTTCTTGAGCAGGGGCGTGATAGGGTCCTTACTTCATCTTTCTTGAGCAGGGGCGTGATAGGGTCCTTACTTCATCTTTCTTGAGCAGGGGCGTGATAGGGTCCTTACTTCATCTTTCTTGAGCAGGGGCGTGATAGGGTCCTTACTTCATCTTTCTTGAGCAGGGGCGTGATAGGGTCCTTACTTCATCTTTCTTGAGCAGGGGCGTGATAGGGTCCTTACTTCATCTTTCTTGAGCAGGGGCGTGATAGGGTCCTTACTTCATCTTCTTTGAGCAGGGGCGTGAGAGGGTCGTGACTCCTTCTCTCTTGAGCTGTAGATGGAGGACCGGATCACTGCAGACACACGGGACTCAAACCGGGAAGCGTGGGATGCTTCCTTATTTTCTGTTGTCATGCAGTTCATTTGATAGCACACAGTCAATATTTGTTAAAGCAGGTCTGTCTTGTTGGCTGAATGTGGTACGGCATCTGGGTGGAGGGCATGTTGGATCAGGATCACAGGACACGGGACCATAGCTGTGTATGTACTGCTTGGGTTTGCCCCGTGTCTCCTTGTTGCGTGTCTTAGATTATGTTGAGGTTATTGTTCCTGGTTGCCCCCCAGTTCGCTCCGCCTGGCCCTTTGCAAAAGGCTGTGGGTGGAAGCGTTAACTCTGTAACAAAGACCAAAGCAGCAAAATAAGGGTTATTCTGGAAGGTGTACGGTGTCCTTTTGTATGGTATTGCATGGTGAACCTTGTATTGTATTGTATTGTATTGTATTGGTATCCCACTGGAGTCACCTAAGCGATTGGTAAAACCTCTGGGCGTGAAATGCCGTAGCTGGTTGTGAGGGAAATTGCAAAAGATTACTGAGGTGCTGTCGCGTGATTGATCCACAATTGCAAGGACACGGGGAAGAATATGCGTATCCCGTACGGGCAGGTATAATCTTCTCCTCTTTGTCCGACCCTGTGGTGACTGTTGCGCAGGCCCTGATCACCACCTGGGGCCGGGGTCTGGTCTTCACCCAGTGGTACGCAGACAGCAACTACGTGGTCAAGTAAGTTAACAGGGACACACGGGTGGCAATTTCCAAACAACATACCGGTATTCACGTTTTATTATCTGTATACTGTTGTACCTGCTGAGCGTTGTATTGCTTGTGACATCAAGGCCGCGCTTGTCAAGTGATTCAACAGGGGACCAGACAATGCCCAAATAGTTGAAGGGGAAATTGTTAATGAACCAGGAATAATTCAGGACATCGGTCCGATGAGGGGGGGCAGAGAAAATTACCCCATCCTCGAAACGTATAGAGGTTGAGGAGAGCTTTCCATATCTGGTCTTAAAATGCCTTTTGACCCAACGGTGGCTGAGGTACAGAGAGCCAAAAATGAGGATTTTGTAGATTTCACAAAAGCTTATTTCGCAAATAACATCTCAGCCCCGAGAAAACTGCATGACATGAAGATCTCACTGCATAGGGTAGGGTAAGGGCTTTCCAACGACCCCTATGCATGGTCAACGGTCAACGCGAAGTACCCGGTCAACGTATGTCAAACTAGGAGGGGGGGAGGTCCAGCCCCTAAAAAAATGTTTGTTTTTCTCTTGTAGCCGAGATACCCTCCCAAAAGTCCTTTGATGCAACTCTCATGTCAAACGGATGAGTTTTGAAGAATTAGGGTTTAGGGGGGATGGGGTCCAAAATTTCTTTTCTGCCCCCCCCTCGCATAGATCAGGAAAATTCATGGAAAAAACAACAATTCTGAAAGTAATCAGGAACTGGTACCTACATGGGCACCTGCTGCCCTGTTGTGTGCCCACGGACAAATTGTTTGTTTGTTATGTTTAAAATGCTGCAACTGCTTGTTGTCTGAGATGTTCTGCTTGCTCGCCTAACCAGTCACCTGGGGCATATGGACACTTTGGGAGCAATTGTTCTTTATTTCCACCTGAGCATCACCTGCAACGAGCACATGAAAGTGCTGACGTTAAGAACCTGACATATACTAATAGCAAGCACGTGAAGTCAATAATCGCAGGCATATGAAAATAGCTAGCCTGAAGTACCATTGTTTCACTAGTATCAAGGTCTCCAACATAAAGCACGTCAAATCACCGGCAGCAGGCATCTGAAATGACTCAAAACAGGCCCCCAAAGCACTAACAGCCAGCACTCTAGCACCTGAAACCACCAGCAGCTCAAGCACTTGAAACACTAAACGCAAGATTTGGAAAATACCGTTAACATGTTTTAAACATGTCTAATACTCCCAAACTCTCATACTCTCATACTCTCATACTCTCATACTGTCATACTCTCATACTCTCATACTCTCATACTGTCATACTCTCATACTCTCATACTCTCATACTCTCATACTCTCATACTCTCATACTCTCATACTCTCATACTCTCATACTCTCATACTCTCATACTCTCATACTTTCATACTCTCATACTCTCATACTCTCATACTCTCATACTCTCATACTGTCATACTCTCATACTCTCATACTGTCATACTGTCATACTCTCATACTGTCATACTCTCATACTGTCATACTCTCATACTCTCATACTCTCATACTGTCGTTTCCTCCCGGCAGGCTGGTGTCTTGCTTCCTGCTGAGCTTCACCTGCCAGACCAAGTTTGTGTTTGCTTGGAAGATCTCCGAGGCCTCGCTCTCGTTGGCTGGCCTCAACTTTGATGGCTGGGAGGAGGAGACAGGCATACCCAAGTGGTGCGTGGTGGTGTGGTGTGTGTGTCTGTGTCTGTCTGCCTGTTTGTGTCCTTAAGTGGTTGGGTCAGTGGGTAGGTCTCAACTTTGACGGCTAAAGGAGGAGAAAGGTAAGTCCAAGGGGTGAGTGTATCGCCCGGACATGTGGGGCTGGTAGGGGATGAAAAAGCTCAATTCCAGCTACCATGCACAGCCACGACCATGGTGCAGCCATGCCAACCTCCCATATGAGTAGACAGGAACATGGAACCCAACATCCGGATCCAAGGTGCGGCCATGCACAACTATGTGATGGTAGGAATTTGGAACCGGGGTCCTAGACTCAGGGGGGAGAGCGGTGAAGTGGGCGTGGTGTGTGTCAGTGTGCTTCAGTAGTTGCGTGTGTGTGAGGGGGGAATTTGAGTGTGTGTGTTTGTGTGTGGATGGATGGGTAGGTGGCCCGAGTGGAGAGTGTATGTGGGGGGGAGGGGCAAGTGTTGAGCTATGTGGCTGGTTGGCGGGCAGGTGAGTGGGTGGGTGTCTGGGTGAGTCACCCTAGTGGCGAGTGTCCTTGGGTGGGTGAGTGGATGGGTGGGTGGGTGAATGAGTCTTATTCAGCCCCCTGCCAGGATTCCCCCCCTTCTGGCTGGTTTATGTCCGTGCTTGTTTCATAGCCTCAATTGCAGCAGTGGGGTGATGAAGTCTTCTTCCCAGGTCCATGTCCATGCGCGTAGAAAGTGTTGTACAATATACCCTGAGCTGAAGAAAAAGAAAATATTGGGAACATTCATCCCCTTTTGGTAAACTGTGTGAGTGAAAGGCGTTGAGTATTGAACAAGATCTTCAGCCCCTGCCTCTTCCTCCCCTTGCCTGCTTCTCGCCGCAAGGGCCTGTCATGATATTTGTCCTTTGTGTGACCATGCTCCTGAACTGCCTCATTTTCGTGATGTAACTGAATTGCAGCTGAATTGTAGCTGAAGTGCAGCAGAAGTGTGGCTGAGGTGCACCCTTTATGACACTTGATGGAATGGCTTAGGAGAATTTGCATTTTGGGACCATGCTCTTGAGCTGCCATGCAGCTGCCATGCAGCTGAAGTGTAGCTGACGCACACCCTCCATGAAACCTGTTGCAGGGGCCGTTACGAGAATGTGCGCTTTGTGACCATGCTCCTGAGTGACAGCGCCCGCATCGTGGTCAGCCACTGGAACATCGGCACCGGGAACTTCCTTAGGAGGTGCGTGATGGGGACGGATAGGGAGGGGGGAGTGATAGGGGCAGATAGGGAGGGGGACGTGGCAAGGGACGAGGGCACCGGCACCTTCCCTAAAAGGTGCGTGACAGAGATGGATAGGGAGGGGGGGGAGGGGGCAGGGGACGAAGACACTGGGAAATCATCACTGTGAACTTCCTCAGGAGGTGAGCAACAGCATCAAAGGGAGGAAGGAAGGAGGGGGTGAGGTATAATTGAGAAGGGCAGAGGTTGGTGGGGGGTCAGGGGAGTCCGTAGCCACAGAAACATAGGCACCGGGTACTTCCTGAGGAGATGAGTGATAGGAAGGAAAGGGCGAGGATGGGGGCATGGGGAACTGCCATGGGGATGAGAGACAGGAAGGAAAGGAGCATGGGAGCTTTTAAAGAGTTGAATTGACAGGAGGGGCAGGGGCCTGGTCTGCTAGAGCAGGGCAGGGGTGAGAGCATGGGGACTTCATATGGAGATGAGTGGCAGGAGGAAGGGAGGAGAGGGTGAAGTCTGTGTGAGAAGGGCAAGTGGTGGGGGCATGAGTACTTCCTTATGAGATGAGTGGCAGGAGGAAGGGAGGAGAGGGTGAAGTCTGTGTGAGAAGGGCAAGTGGTGGGGGCATGAGTACTTCCTTATGAGATGAGTGGCAGGAGGAAGGGAGGAGAGGGTGAAGTCTGTGTGAGAAGGGCAAGTGGTGGGGGCATGGGGAACTTCCTTATGAGATGAGTGGTAGGAGGAAGGGAGGAGAGGGTGAAGTCTGTGTGAGAAGGGCAAGTGGTGGGGGCATGGGGAACTTCCTTATGAGATGAGTGGCAGGAGGAAGGGAGGAGAGGGTGAAGTCTGTGTGAGAAGGGCAAGTGGTGGGGGCAGGAGGACTTCCTTATGAGATGAGTGGCAGGAGGGAGGGGGCATGGTCTGAGCGGGAAGATCCTCCCCTCTACTACCACCTACCCCTTCTCTTCATCCACCACCTCCTCTCCTCCACCCCCTCAGCCCCATCGCACCCCTCCCCTGTTTCCCCCCTTTCTGCCCTTTACTAGAATCTGCACTCTGTGTAGGTATGTGTATGACCAACTCCTGCTCTGCATGCATCTGAATGGTTAGCTCATCGTCTGCATATCCGCCACCTCCTCCGGCGCAGATATGTGTATGAGCGCTTGACGGCCAAGGGCCGCAAGCCGGGGTTCCTGCAGCTGCTGGCTACTCAGATTACCAGTGCCATCTGGCACGGCCTTTACGGAGGTGAGTCTCATGCTAGGACTTGGGGATGCGGTTTCAGGGTTTGAATGTGACCTTCGACCTGGAAGCCTGGCCTGCGGTGCTCCTTCAGCTGTTGGCAACTCAGATGACCAGATCCATCGGGCATGGCTTCTTTAGGGTAGAGGTCCCGCCCACGAACAGTACTACCCACGAACAGTACTACCCACTAATAGTACTACCCACGAACAGTACTACCCACCAATAGTACTACCCACGAACAGTACTACACACTAATAGTACTACCCACGAACAGTACTACACACTAATAGTACCGCACACTAATAGTACTGCACACTAGTAGGACTGCCCTCTGATAGTATTGTCTTTAAAAGTGTTTTTATTGATAGGACTGCCCAGTGTCTACTAGTAGTGCTATCCGCTGATGGTGCTGCCCACTAATGGTACTGCCCAGCTATAGGATTCCGCCCAGGAATTACACACCGCCCTGAAGAAAATGCTGCCCCCCACCCACACATACGCACTCACTTGCGCAGGGTACTTGCTTTTCTTTGTCGGCTCTGCGTTCTGGCTCAACTTCGCAACAGGTGCGTCAACAGATCAAACCTCACGGGGGCGCGTTCCGTCGGGGCCGGGCGGTGTTGTGCTTGTTTAGTCGGTGGTCAGAGAGGTGGGAAAGGGGGCATGGTGTCCCCTTGGGCAGGAGTCCTGCCCCACCCTTTCTGCAGCTCATATGCAAGCTACCAGGAGGGGGGAGAAGGGGCATGGTGTCCCCTTAAGGCAGGAGTCCTGCCCCACCCTTTCTGCAGCTCATATGCAAGCTACCAGGAGGGGGGAGAAGGGGCATGGTGTCCCCTTAAGGCAGGAGTCCTGCCCCACCCTTTCTGCAGCTCATCTGCAAGCTACCAGGAGGGGGGAGAAGGGGCATGGTGTCCCCTTAAGGCAGGAGTCCTGCCCCACCCTTTCTGCAGCTCATATGCAAGCTACCAGGAGGGGGGAAAAGGGGCATGGTGTCCCCTTAAGGCAGGAGTCCTGCCCCACCCTTTCTGCAGCTCATCTGCAAGCTACCAGGAGGGGGGAGAAGGGGCATGGTGTCCCCTTGGGCAGGAGTCCTGCCCCACCCTTTCTGCAGCTCATATGCCAGCTACCAGGAGGGGGGAGAAGGGGCATGGTGTCCCCTTAAGGCAGGAGTCCTGCCCCACCCTTTCTGCAGCTCATCTGCAAGCTACCAGGAGGGGGGAGAAGGGGCATGGTGTCCCCTTAAGGCAGGAGTCCTGCCCCACCCTTTCTGCAGCTCATATGCCAGCTACCAGGAGGGGGGAGAAGGGGCATGGTGTCCCCTTGGGCAGGAGTCCTGCCCCACCCTTTCTGCAGCTCATATGCAAGCTACCAGGAGGGGGGAGAAGGGGCATGGTGTCCCCTTAAGGCAGGAGTCCTGCCCCACCCTTTCTGCAGCTCATCTGCAAGCTACCAGGAGGGGGGAGAAGGGGCATGGTGTCCCCTTAAGGCAGGAGTCCTGCCCCACCCTTTCTGCAGCTCATCTGCAAGCTACCAGGAGGGGGGGGAAGGGGCATGGTGTCCCCTTGGGCAGGAGTCCTGCCCCACCCTTTCTGCAGCTCATATGCAAGCTACCAGGAGGGGGGAGAAGGGGCATGGTGTCCCCTTAAGGCAGGAGTCCTGCCCCACCCTTTCTGCAGCTCATCTGCAAGCTACCAGGAGGGGGGAGAAGGGGCATGGTGTCCCCTTAAGGCAGGAGTCCTGCCCCACCCTTTCTGCAGCTCATATGCAAGCTACCAGGAGGGGGGAGAAGGGGCATGGTGTCCCCTTAAGGCAGGAGTCCTGCCCCACCCTTTCTGCAGCTCATCTGCAAGCTACCAGGAGGGGGGAGAAGGGGCATGGTGTCCCCTTAAGGCAGGAGTCCTGCCCCACCCTTTCTGCAGCTCATATGCAAGCTACCAGGAGGGGGGAGAAGGGGCATGGTGTCCCCTTAAGGCAGGAGTCCTGCCCCACCCTTTCTGCAGCTCATCTGCAAGCTACCAGGAGGGGGGAGAAGGGGCATGGTGTCCCCTTAAGGCAGGAGTCCTGCCCCACCCTTTCTGCAGCTCATCTGCAAGCTACCAGGAGGGGGGAGAAGGGGCATGGTGTCCCCTTAAGGCAGGAGTCCTGCCCCACCCTTTCTGCAGCTCATCTGCAAGCTACCAGGAGGGGGGAGAAGGGGCATGGTGTCCCCTTAAGGCAGGAGTCCTGCCCCACCCTTTCTGCAGCTCATATGCAAGCTACCATGAGGGGGGAGAAGGGGCATGGTGTCCCCTTAAGGCAGGAGTCCTGCCCCACCCTTTCTGCAGCTCATATGCAAGCCACCAGGAGGGGGGAGAAGGGACATGGTGTCCCCTTAAGGCAGGAGTCCTGCCCCACCCTTTCTGCAGCTCATATGCAAGCTACCATGAGGGGGGAGAAGGGGCATGGTGTCCCCTTAAGGCAGGAGTCCTGCCCCACCCTTTCTGCAGCTCATATGCAAGCTACCAGTAGGGGGGAGAAGGGGCATGGTGTCCCCTTAAGGCAGGAGTCCTGCCCCACCCTTTCTGCAGCTCATCTGCAAGCTACCAGGAGGGGGGAGAAGGGGCATGGTGTCCCCTTGGGCAGGAGTCCTGCCCCACCCTTTCTGCAGCTCATATGCAAGCTACCAGGAGGGGGGAGAAGGGGCATGGTGTCCCCTTAAGGCAGGAGTCCTGCCCCACCCTTTCTGCAGCTCATCTGCAAGCTACCAGGAAGGGGGAAAAGGGGCATGGTGTCCCCTTAAGGCAGGAGTCCTGCCCCACCCTTTCTGCAGCTCATATGCAAGCTACCATGAGGGGGGAGAAGGGGCATGGTGTCCCCTTAAGGCAGGAGTCCTGCCCCACCCTTTCTGCAGCTCATATGCAAGCTACCATGAGGGGGGAGAAGGGGCATGGTGTCCCCTTAAGGCAGGAGTCCTGCCCCACCCTTTCTGCAGCTCATATGCAAGCTACCAGTAGGGGGGAGAAGGGGCATGGTGTCCCCTTAAGGCAGGAGTCCTGCCCCACCCTTTCTGCAGCTCATATGCAAGCTACCAGGAGGGGGGAGAAGGGGCATGGTGTCCCCTTAAGGCAGGAGTCCTACCAGCTTACCTGTTGGCTTCCTGATGTCCCACCTTGTCCAAACTTCTGCTTAATAGGCGGGCAGATGCTCCCCAGATGGAGACACACTGACACCTGATTGAATAACCCTCTGTTAAGAGGTAGGCAGGTAGCGGTCCTTCTCCTCAGATGGCGGATGATACCACGGTACCCCCTGCTTGAATATGCTCTGTTAAGGGGCGTGCATGTGGCGGTCCCACTGCTCAGATGTAGTTGGAGGCTGAGGATATCCCATTTTGATGGTCCCATGTTTGCGTGCTGCCGCAGTCCTCTACAAGGCCGAGCAGGCTTTCCTGCCCAAGTCCATTGCAAGCTCTTGGCCCGCCTGGCTACTCAAGGTCATGTTCACACATGTGAGTGTCGACAGTGATTGGTGTCAGTGCATGCCGGATTCCCTTTGGGATGCCGCCGGGCGGCCACCACTGGGCGCAACGGGACGGAACCTTACCCGGCCAACGTTAGGTGGCCCAAGCAACAGGGCTTGCTGTACTGTACTGGCCATAGTCTGATGTTGTGCATATGTACAGCTGAAGCATCATGAAAAAAGTGCTGGTGCTGAACAATGTTGAGGGGCATGAGAGGGAGAGAGGAAGCGTAGTGTATGTGAACGGCAAGGTAGTTGATTGACCTTCGCAGATCTGTGCTGATTTTACCCTTTGGGGGGGGTGAGGTCTTCAACCTATCCTGGAGGTTTTGGGGGAGTAAGGGGAATGTTGAAAGAAAAAACTGGGGGATCCCCCAGCTGAGTTGTGTGAAAATATTATTGGTGAGTCCATACTTGTTGACGTGAGCTGACCCGCCTGACCCAAAGCCTTCCTGCTGCTCCCTCTGCAGCTTGTGCTCAACTACCTGGCCACTGCTTTCATCGTTTTGGATCTCAAGGAGAGCTTGCAGGTGTATGGATCTCTCAACTATCTGCCAGCAGCCATCATCGTGGTCGGAAGCTTCCTGGGACCCGTGCTGCTCATGGGGGGCGCTCCTAAGAAAGGGCGAAAGCCAGGTGCTCAGATCAAAGACAGCGGCGTGGACAAGGGCAAGGAGGAGTAGACTGCAGTGTTATTGTCAAGCTATGGAGTAAATGACCGAGCTGGCAGTGTGCCCATGGCAATATGGCATGGGTATCGGCTATTTTAGACAATGTAAATATTATTCGTGTTGCAGCACAAACTCGTTTACACACGCATGGTGTCTTGCAGACTTGCAGTGGCCTAGCTCGAGGGGGGGGCAAACAAAAGTCAAACACCCCCTCCTCAAAAAAATGTCAAACGACCCTTGGCTACCCCCCCCCGCCTCCGGAACCCAGTACAACCTTAATTTCTCAGTCAAAGACCAGAACTTCAGGAAGGGTGAGGGGTCTACTTCAATCAACTCAACAGTGCGCTTCTGATGGCGTCGCTAAAAGTAGTTGGTTCACAAATGCCACGCGGTAAAATAGAAGAACATACCACTGCTCTAGCTACCACCTGCTAGTTACCTATCCACGCTAGAGACGACGAGGCTCCAATATTGAGAGGTCTCTCGCGCGAGTGGCAGCAAGCTAGCATCTACTTTGAGCTTGCTGATGTGCTGCTTCAGGAGCTTGGCCTTCTGCTTCTTGGGGAGCTCCTTGCCCCCCCCCCCTCAAACTCCTCAGCGCTGATGGCATATCTCGTCACATCTGCCTCCGTCAGCTCCTGACCGGGGTGGGCTGACTCCATGTGATCTAGGAAGTGATAGCTCCACACACAAGGGCGGATGGTACCCGCGAGAGCTCCTGCAGATGGTGCAAGCCACTGGTCTATTGGTGCAATTGGTGCACTGGCAAGACCCGCCGGCGACTGGAGCAACACCGGCACAGTCCACAAACCGCAGGCCAGACTCCTCGAACTTAAAAGGCAAGGCCTGATGCTGGGGCCTGTGAGCCGCAAAAGGCTTATTTGCGACCAAGGGCTGGCCGACCGGAGGTGCGTAGCCGAGGGCAGCTGCAAAGCTCTCGCAACACCACAACATAGGGGGCTGCTTGGGTTGCTACATCCGGAGATAGGAGCTGCTGCTGTGGGCTCTCGGGTGGAGCTTAAACAGCAGGACCAGCAGCTGCTGCAAGAGCGAGAGGCTCGGCGGCAGCTACAGGCTCGACAACAGCAGCAGCAGCAGCAGCAGCAGGAGCAAGAGCTGAAGGAGTAGCAGCACTTGAAGGAGTAAAAGAGGAGTATAGTGATGTGATTGTGCGCTGTCGCTTCGTCGAGTTCTCCTTGGCCAACCTCTCAGCTCCTCTCTTGCACTCTTTCCCCTGTTGGTGATTCCTTAGGGCCACTGGGTTATCCGTGAATTTTAAGACCTTCAAACAATGCTCAAAGCAGATTATCATTACTTAAGTAACAGCATCTACCAATGCAGCTATACTGTGTGAGTCTATAATGGGTGTACGCACAACAGTGCATGTGGTTCCAGAGCGATGACACCCCCCCATGCCAAAATTGCATGCCAAGGGGGGTCTGGTGTACTGCGAAAAACATATGTAGCAAATTACATTATAAATGCGACGGTGAAGCTACCGTCTCAATCTGATGTTGAAAAAAAAAGATACCGTAGACATGTTTTGCCTCCGCGAGCTAGAAATAAATATAGTTGTTCGTTAAAGCGCGCTTCACTGGAGAACTTTTTTTGACGTCCCAAAAGTGGCGTTTCCCGGATAAGTTGGGGTTTTCATAAGGCGCGACGGCGAAACAACATTAATTTCGCGCGTAGGCAAAGAGCGTCTACGGTAATACCATCTCCAAAAATGGCAATTTATTTTACCCCCCCCCCTTTGCCCCTCCATATCTCCCAGCCCCCTGGGCCAATAACAATTTTAAGACCAGATATGGAAAGCTCTCGTCAAGCTCTACAACTTTCGAGGATGGGGTCTATCCAGGGTTTTTTGCCCCCCCCCTCGGCCTAGCTAGCTGTGTTGTTGTTGGGCAGAGTCTAGGCCCTGGGCTGGGCCCTGGATAGAAAGTGCAGTTATTGTTTTCGTCGTCTTGCTTTGAGAATACAGTGCCCTTGTCAGCCCTCGTCGAAAATATCGGAGGATAAAGCATGTACCGTATGTATGACTTGAAATGCGTCAGCTTGCACTCTTGCAGAGGCATATAACTTAAGGTTGTAAATGGAATTTAAAGTGGTGCACGGGTCGAAGGATACTGCCTTCCCCTCTCTTGCTTGAACTTCACTTTCGCAGGGCAAGCTTCCCTAATTGCTTCCCTCGCCTTTTTGATTGACGAAAGTGTGGACATGTATTGTATGTCTCTGATGTCGAACGTCGATGGATACGTCACGTTCGCACACCTCGGCCAAAATCCTCAAACTACGCTACCTATTTCTTTCTTACCACCTCTCTTCACATCGCTTATCCGCAATGACAAACCCTCTGATCGCACTGTTCCTGCCCACTCTGTATATCTTTGGGGCTCTGTTTTCATTGCTTCAGTTCCAGGTGATCATCACACTCATTGGTCGCGGCGTCTCAACAGTCAAATCGATGCCGTCTCTGGCCTCTATCCAGCCAGGTATGTCGGAACAGCTTGGAAGCGTCATGTTTTTGACTCGACGGCTTTTCGAAAGCCGTGGCTCGAATGCAAATAGAATCCTGAAACTTCATGTTTAATTCGTGATTGCAGTCGTAGTCGGTTTCAACGATTATATCATCAAGGTCTTCGGGTGAGTCCAAAGTCTTCTAGTAAGATCTACAATCTTCATGCCAGCACCTGCAAGGAGAGACCTCGAATCCGGCGTAGGTTTATGAACATAACTTTAAATCCGATCAACTGTCTCGCACACACTGACCCACATGCTGACCCACTGCCACTCACATGACGGCATGACGCCTCACTGCCTTTCCAGGCCCAGACCTCATGCACCCTATCGCTGGCTGTGGCAGCTGCTTTCGCCTAGGTACCCCCTACCACTACATGCAGCAGGTTTCAAGCTCAGAGGCCATCTACCCTCAAGTCTCAGCAGGAACACATTCCCCTCCTCTTGCCATGCCTTCCCGCTTGAGAGACCATATCAATAATATGACCCTCCTGCCCCTTCCCCCTCCTGTTAAGTGTCAGCCGCATTACCCATGTCAGGTCTCCTGAGCATGCAGCATTGCAGATGGGAAGTTAAATAAGGGCCATCAGGTATTTATTGAAGCAGACAGTAGACCACCTTGGACAGGCTACTAAGTAGACCCCACTGGGCTGATGGGGAACAAATCTTGATCTACCAACAGCCGGAGGCTCATGCAGCAGGGCTTGCTGCACCAGGACCCCTTCACTGCAGGCACGCTGAAAAATGTGGCAGGTCATTACCTTGTCTCCGTCATCCCCACCCCATGGTGACAGCGTCCCATCCCTTCGCACCCCCCCTTGACCCCAAGCCACCTGAGAATAATGAAACACTTTGTCACCTGCGCCATAGGCAGGCCTACAAGTTAGGCTCGCCGCTAAACCACGTGCGCTCCCTTCGCACCCAACTCTTAGTCAAACCAACTTGTAACTGACAAACTTATACCCCTTGCGCCCCAGACCGGCCCACAAGTTTGTCCCGCAGCCCACCCACGTCCTCCTCGTGGCTCTGCTGATCGCCATCGTGGTGCACATGGAGCGCGGGAACAGGAGGTAGTGGACATCGCTGAGGCGGTAGACGATGGTCTTGGGCGCAGAGGAGGAGAAGTCTTTGAGGAGGAGGAGGAGACCAGATCCATACCACCACATGTGGGTAGCGCAGTCAGCCTTAACAGAACCGCATCCACGATGATGCCCCGCTCTGGAGCTAATGAGTGATGGCACAGCTGAGGATGCGCAGAGAGCATGCAAATATTCTCGAATTTCTTCTTTTAGGGCAAGTGTTTGTAAGAAGGAGGTGCAGAGGGGGTGCCCTTCTGCAGTAATTGCTGACAGGTGCTGGCAGATGTGTCCCTTGCCGCCCGGTTCAAAGATTTGCGCAGTAGGAAGGGGCGCTCCGGATTGTTGCTTGATTCTATGTCCGTTGCTGCGCATGGAAGCTCGGCATGTAGCCGTGCAGGCCGAGCCTTTTTGAGCCAGGCCCAGAGGTGTAACGTCATTGACATGGCCTGGTGGGCTGCACTATGAAGATGAGCTGGTCAGCATGATGGACTCCTCAAGTCGCCTGGTGATTGCTGCTGATGGAAGGTTGCCACCCAGCCTGTCGCAGTATGTTTCAACATGGACGAGTTGTTGGGAAGCGCGAGATGAGATCCCCAGGAGGTATCCCCAAGGCGTGCATGAAGGCCGTTTCAGAGTCATCCAAGTTTGAATAGATCCATGTTGCCAGTAGCCGAAACATGAGTCAGAGGTATGTCAATGACGTTACACCTGTGGGCCCTGCTCAGATAAGGCTCGGCCGCGTGGGCGCCTAACTAACGAGTTGGGAGGGAAGAGACACAGAAGGGGGCAGGAAAAAATATAGGGGCATGTGCGCAAATATGCTGCAGGGCGCTGCCTGGACGTCGGTAGTGTCGGGAAGCCATCAATCCGAAGCCCTGGCATGGCCCCCTTGACTCTATACATGAAGATTAGCATAGTGCATGCCCGCTGGGCCCTGTATACCGCAAGGGGCTGGTAGGGTATGTGCAAGCTCTATTCCAAGTACCATGGTGCAGCCACACCCCTCTTCTATGTGTGAGAACAAGACCGTTGAACCCAATCCCAGGTGCAGCCATGCTCACAGCATATGTCGTGGGGGTAGAAGCACGCCTGAGGTGCACACTACACGCCTTTCAACCTCTCTAGTTCAATGGAACTAAAGATTTTGACAGTGGAGGCAAACCTTCAGCTTTTTACAATCAAAGAGGCGCTGAAGTTTGGACCTACTCCAACCATCTATTCAGGCGGGACAGAACAAGGAGAACAAAATACAAGAAGCTACGGCACAACCCAAAACCTTGTCCTAGACATAGAACTCCTCGTATTTCTTCGCTCGGTTTCGATTGAGATTTTAAGATAACCAACAAATAATTAACATCTGAAGTGGTGGGGCAAATATTGGAATTACCTCATCGCTGACTGTTGCACTGAACCCTGGCTGTTGCACAGTGCTGTTGAGTTCTCATCATCCCTGCCCCACCCCCCTGAACCTCCACAAGCAGCACATTCAAATCTGCAAAGGGCCCCGCCTCTCATCTATATCAGTCAGAGATGAGATGATCTCTGCCATCAGCCTGATCCACAGAGACCACAGCCTGGCCACGCACACCACCTGGACAAATTACCCCCCCCCCCCCTTAGAACATTTCTGTGGTGTGTCAATGACGTTACACCTCTGGGCCATGCGCAAGAAGACTCGGCCGCGTGGGTGCCCAACTGTGTTTCACTCGTGTGTGACTCGGTGTCCTGTTTGTCCTGGCCACACTTTCCCTGTTTAACTTCTGGACCCAGGCATTTTAATGGAATTTGAAACAGAGAAGCTGTCACTCGTGCAAGGAGTCCTATCCCCTTCCCCCACCCAGCCTCGCAGCTGCAGCAACAACAACAGAATACATCAGGTGCCCTCTCCCCCCCCCCACACACAAACAGTGACACTCAATCATGACGAAGCATCCTCCTCCTTTTCCACCGGACTCTTCCCGCCATCTTTATCCGCCAACTTCTCCCCTTCCTCAATCATTGCCGCCAGCTGCTCCCCGTCCATACCCAGGGAGGCCGCCAGCTGCTCCCCGTCCATACCCATCGTCGCGCTGTCTTCCGAAGAGGAAGAGAAGGCACCCTTGAGGGCTGTGGCTGCTGAGAAGTAGCGCACTGTCTCTGACAGGACGTCCTGGAGAAGGGGAGGGGAGAGGGGAGGGGTAGGGGGCCAAGGGATGAAAAAACTTGCATCTTCAAAGACTCGATGAGTATTCTTAACCCTCAATCCAAAGCCTTAAGCCATACAACCACCATGGCCTTCCCTCTTCATACAGGCCCCAGTCACACACGGCTGGGCGTTCAGCAAGGCCCAGTGGGTGGTGGCACCATCTCAAACTTCATGCAAGCCACAAGTTGCTGTTCTCCAATGTCCATACGTCCAACCCGGGCCAGGCAGTCAGCACACTCACCTTTTCTTTTTGTAGCCGCTTCAGCGTGCTGTCCTCCTCCAAAAGCTGCGCAAACAGCAGTGGTCAGGTCAGCGCTACGTCCCGGCAACAGGTCCAGAGTTCAGGGGTAAGGGTTTAGGTGTCAGGGTTTAGGGGTAAGGGTTTAGGGTTCAGGGGTAAGGGTTTCCACTCCACACTTCACTAGCTGCAACATCTTCGACATCAGGAAGGCAGGACGCACCTTCGTAGGAGAGGTTCGGGGTTAAGGACTGAGAGTCCAGGGTACATGGTTCAGAGTTTAGGGTCTTCATTCCATGCTTTGCTGGAGCATGTTTGACATCTGTGAGATGTAGGACGCAACCCAGTAGGAGAGGTCCAGGGTTGCGGACTGTAGGCGGAGGGTTCAGGGTTTCCACTCCACACTTTTCGGCAGCATCTTTAACAAATGGTAAGTGCATCATCCTAGTAGGAGAGGTTCAGGGCCCAAGGGTTCAGGGTTTCCACTCACACTTTGCTGCAGCATCTTGACATCAGAGAAGTATGACGCGACCCAGTAGGAGAGGTCCCGGGGTCCCAGTGAGGAGAGCTCCTCCGGGTCCATCTGCTCATCGGTGGCTGTGCAGATCATAGATAAGGGAGGGGGGGGGGGGGATAAAGCGTTCAGGGCTTAGGGTTTAGGATGCAAGGCTCAGGGGTGAGGGCTCAAAGTACAGCTTCAGGGCCTAGGGTTTCAGCTGATGTACATCAAGCTCAACTACGGCAGCTGCTCCCGCCATTTAGACGCATTCAGGGTTGTGGTGTCAAGCAAGGGTTCAGGGCTTAGGGGTTCAGCATGCACATGGGTTAAGGGTTCCGCAAACGCATGGGTTTCGGGTTTGAAAGTCGCATGGGACTCCACCCGAAAAACTGTTCAAGCACTAGAAAGTAGAAACCAACATCAGACGCTTGTGTTGAATCCTCGTCCTACCTACCGGCTGCCTATCCCCCGTGGTCAGCCTGCTTGTACCGCTCCTCAGTGTTTATTTTCCTCGGCTACGAGGCCACACCCTAGACGGCCAGCCCCTCAGCCACAAACACTTCAAACCTGGACCGGCCTGCGGCTTGTGGCCCAATCGGCATATACCATACAAAAGATTAGCCGTCGCTCATCAGCTATAAAGGCTGCTGAGCCGCGTATGATACAGCTATCATACAGCAGAACCGCTGCTTAGCCATGAAATCGGAACAAGGTTTAAAGGGTTTGTGCTGAAGGGTTTTAAGCCCCCCTCTTCTCACCAGTAATGTTCTGCATCTTGATATTCAGCTTGATGGTGCTCCTCAGCAGGTCCGCCACCTCCTGGGACAGCACGTGGTTCTGGAGCAAGCCAGGGGGCAGTGCACAAAGGGTTATGGGTATGGGGCAAGCCAGGGGGCAGTGCACAAAGGGTTATGGGTAAGGGGCAACACAGGGGGCAGTGCACAAAGGGTTATGGGTATGGGGCAAGCCAGGGGGCAGGACCTCAATAGCACAACCCGGCTAAACACGTGTTGTATCGTGCCAGCTGGGTACCCTGATCCAGTTAGACATGTGTCATATTGTGCTGCATTGGGGGTACAATGCGCTTGAACTTTGCTGTATCGTGCTACCGTGGTACCGGCAGTACAATTCGGCTAAACCAGTTTGTAGTGCAATCCAGCTTCACCTGTGCCATATCGTGCTACCTTGGTCGTACAATCCGGCTTGACCCGTGCAGCATTGTGCTGTAGCGTGCAACCTTGGTACGGCAATCCAGCTTAACTTGTGCTGTATCATGCCACCTTGGCAGTACAAACCGGCTAAAACCAGGTCGGTATCGTGCTGTATCCAGCTTATCCAGCTTGACCAGCCCCGTATCATGCCGCATTATGCGAACAGGGCGAACAGGGCCAGGACATCGTCTCTTTGGGTAAGACATTAGGATGTTGCCTGGTCCCTGCCCCTTCCCCCGCAACGCACCTCCTCCGTCTCGGTCTCCTCAGGCAGGACCTCCACTTCACAAAGCAGGATGGGCTTCTCCGCCACGATCTTGAGCACCTTGAAGCGCTCCTTGCCCTTGTTGGAGATGAACAGCCGGCCATCGGGGAGGTTGGCATGGTCCTGCGGGGAGGGGAGGGGCAATTGGAAACCGTGAATCTTCTACCGGTAAGGGATACAAGTTGAAAGGAAACACGGTACTTATCAGTCATGGGCATGGTCCTGCGGGGAACGATACGACCATTATTTTACCGTTATTATTGTAGTCGGTACTGGATACGATTTGCACCGGATCACGGTGTCTCGCAATTATTGGCATGAGGGAGGATGGGAGGTCAACAGGTTCCTAGAGGGACGACAACACACACATTTATGGTCCTGCGGGGAACGATGGGACCTGTTATTTTTATTTAGTCAGTACTTGGTCCAGCTTGTGCCGAGACACAGGGCCGGTATTTCGTGATTGTTGGCATGGTTCTGCGGGGTGGGATGGGATCAAAGTGATCAGGGGGGGAGGCAAGAGCACAAAGTGTACATGCCAGTGGACGCATTATCATTCTAGGGTCCAGAACTTTGACACTATCCCCCCTCCCGGCGACCTCAACCCCCATCCAGACCCCCCTCCTCTGCTCCACCTGACACATAACCCTGATCATCTCCCCCATTTCTCCCACACCAAAACCCTGGTCTTGAACACCGTGTCCTCCTCCTCAGCCCATTCCGCGTGAAACTTGAAACGCCACACCCTCAACAACTCAACCCTGAACATAATCATAATCCAGAACGCCATCCCTCACTCCACGACTACATCCAAGTCCTAAGCCCCAACCTGAACCCTAACACTTATCGATACCCCCCTCCCCCATCCATCAAGCCCCTCCTACCTTGAACTCCAGCATGCTTCATTCTATCCGTTTTTGCCAGTCAACCTTGAACCTAACTCACTCCAACTTGAACCCTTAGTTGCCCCCCCCCCCCACACACACACCTTTATCTCCAGTTTCAGGCATGCTTCCCACCGGCGTCTTTTGCCAGTCTATCTGAACCCTCCCACCTACCTTCACCCTCACAGCAACCCAAACCCCAACTCCAACCCCCCCCACCCCCCTCACTCCTATCAAGTGCTTCCCACGTCCACCAATCGCTTATCCACCCAATCCCTAACTGAAACCCTACCCCCCCCCTACCATTTATCTCCAGCTTGATTCCCACTGATGGCGTGCGCCAGTCCACCTAAAACCTGGCACCAACCCAAACCCTAACACCGACCCACACCCTGACTCAAGCCTTAACCCCAACCCCAACCCTACCCCCTCCCCCTCACACACACAGCAACCTCCGGCGTGACGCTGGAGGTTGCTGAGTGTGTGAGGGCCAGCGTGCTTCCCACTGATGCCATGCGCCACTCCACCTGTAACCCTAACACCAAGCTCTAACTACAACATAAACCCTACGTGAAAATCGCCCCCCCCCCCCCCCCACACACACACACCGTAATCTCCAGCGTGCTCCCCACTGATGCCATGCGCCCCTGGCTGTCCACAAAGCACATTCCAAACCGCTTGCTGCCACACCACGGGGATTCGGTGTTCACTAAACCTTCCTCAATCCTGGGGGGGCAATTGGGGGTCACAATTAAAATAATGAAGGGTTGCTGCCACACCACCGGGACTGTGTCTACTAAATCCTCTTCAATCCTAGGGGGGCAATCAGGGTTCATTGTTAAAAAAGTCCAGGGTTAGATATTCAGGGATGCGTTTTTGAGGTGTATTGTATGAAATAAACCCTCGACCCATCTCAATGCGCCTGCTGCCTGACCCAGGGGTAGCGGTGCTCACTAGGCCCGCCTCAAGGGAATAGCACTTCGGTAATTAATGCGCTCACACCAAAAACCCGCCCTCCACATAGTGGGGGAGCGGGTTGTTCTTGTTGCTCCACTAACTCATCCCGGTGTGAGTGTGTGTGTGTAAGGCCCAGCGTCCAACCTGCTGATGAGGACCAGCCCTCGACCAGCCTACTGCAGGGTACCCAAGCAGCAGGGCTTGCTGCACCTGAACCCACTCTACCAGGGGCTATAATGTAGCTGAATTGTAGATGAAGCTCCCAGAAATAAACAGCGATCCAGAGGGCGACAGGGCGGCCAGGAGGGGGAGGATATCGAGCTTGCAGGCGCTGGTATATTCGAAGATTTACATGCATGCAAAAAACGAAAAGCCCCTGCTCTGGTAGATTCAAATCTTTACAAGCATACCAAAATTGAAAAGCCCTTGCCTCTAACCTCACCCTTCTGCTCCGCTAAGTAGCGTGCTGAATAGAACGCGATACCTGAAGAGTAAGAGGGGGAGGATTTGACATCATTGTAATTGACATAATGTATTTCATAGAGCGTGCATGACACGGTACTCACAACCAGGCTGCATGGGAGTCTCCATGCACAACCTGATTGTGTGGATGCTCCATGCACATCCTGATTGTGTGGATGCTCCATGCACAACCTGGTTATATGGGTCGCTCCATGCCTAACCTGGTGGCATGGACACTACATGCACTATCTGGTTGCCTGGGACACTACATGCACTACCTGGTTGCCTGAGACACTACATGCACTACCTGGTTGCCTGGGACACTACATGCACAACCTGGCTGCATGGGATGCTCCATGCATAACCTGGTTGCATGGCACGCTCCATGCACAAGCTAGCTGCCTGGCATGCTCCATGCACAACCTGGGTTACATGGGACACTCCATGCACAACCTGGTCACATGGGACGCTCCATGCACTACCTGGTTGCATGGGGTACTTCATGCCAGCCCGGTTGCATGGGCAACTACTTGCACGGTCCAGCTGCATGGGCAACTCCATGCATAACCTGGTGGCATGGACGCTTGGGCCCAGACTCGTGGCCCCAGTTTGCTGCAACGAATGCACTTCTGCCATGGACGCATCTATACCCCATATCCTGATGAGAAGCCAGGTTACAGTCCGCCTTGGCATGTCCTTCCCATAGTGGCATCCACTGAACCACCCACATTAGATTTCAAAAAGGGCCAAGCAAAGCATATGGCATGTACCCATGCACTACATGCAGTGCCCCCTGAGGCATGGGCCAGGGTTATGGGTGCCAGGTTCGCCGCTGCTTGCTTTACCAACAAAGCTATGACGATGAACCTAGCATTAAGTCCATCGTACCTCGCCTCGAATATCATGAGCGGCACGGTCGCGGCAGGGAGCGCAACGACTGACAGAGGGAAGATCGGCATCGTCTTGCGTACGCGGTAATCGGGCTCGTTACCCGGGCGCACTCCGCTCTCTCCCGCACCAGACGATGCATCAGCCTGGCAGCGCATCGAACATCGCTGCTTTGAGGTGGAGGCAGCGTGGCGCTGCAGGAGCGAGGCGCTACATCGGGATGAGGCAGCGACAGACCTCGGGCCAGAGCGAAGCGATGCACGTTGCATTTTGGCTGGGAGGCGCGGCTGTAGGTTTTCACGGTGGGGGTGGAGTTGATGAAGCTTGAGTGCTAGGAGGGAAGCGGAGTGAGTTGGGTAAGTATGGTTGTGAAGGCAGGTACGTTCGCCCAGGGTTGCGGAGCGAGATCTTGTGTGGTCGCCGTACGTCGTATGGGATGGGGGGGGCGCGGAGCGGGAGGGGGAATGACGCTCGGCACCTGCTCGGCACCCAGCTCGGCACCCAGCTCGGCCCGTGTTTGCCGTACTCAAACACTGCCAGTCACCACGCTCTCAACTCTCGGCCCAATTCCACTAGGTGTGTATAGCGGAGGCGTAAATAACGGGTTAAAAACGTTGTCATGTGTTCCGTAACATTCAGTCGGGGCGGGCGGGCGCTCGGAGCATGCTCGAGTGCCTCCTGACCGGCGACCTGGGTACAACTGCCCCCGCACACTACTTTTCGTCTACGCTTCAAGACAGCCTACCTGCGGCGTCACATGGGGAACAGCCAGTCCGGGCGGGCGGCCATTCGCAACCTACTGGAATGCATCCTGACCGGCGACCTGGATGGCTCGGTGGCCCTTCTACTGCACCACCCCGTACTTTTTACCACCACACTGGACCTCGACCAGGGGCACAACCCGCTACACCTGACAGTCATCCTACAGCAGAGCGCCATCATGGCCTATATCCTCTCATGCACAAAGATCAGCAGGCAGGTCTTGTTGGGGAGTGGGCAAGCACGTGGCTGAGGCGCATGCGGTCGCTGGGCCTGGATAAAGGCAACAACCTGCATAAGCTGGTGGCGATCGTGCAGCAGCAGGCCCTCATGGCCTCATTTTACATGACAGCTAGTTCTTCGGCTGAATGGGCATAATTTGCCTCTTTCTTAAGTCTAGGTATCCAACACATTTTGCAGTGGGATAAAGAAGTGGGCGACCGCATGGCCACTTCCATGTGGGAAATTGACGATCGTAAACATCCCGTCAAGCATTAAATTCGAGATTTTTAACTTCAGCGGGGGACGAGGGGGGAGACAAAAAATGACACAAGAGCAACAGGTGCAGCGGGAGGAGGAGAAGGGGGGAAATATGCAATCGTGCGCTGAGGCATGCTAGGCTAGCCGTGCAGCGCCTCTCATGCTCTATTTCCCCAGACTATAAGTGGCTGCTATGAGCTATTGCGCTTCCTGTGAATTTTAAGACTTTGCCTCAATGCTCACATTTAGTCGTCTTGCCATCCACAAAGATCACTAGACAAGTGCGGTGCATGGCTGTCCTGCATGGCTGTCCTGCATGGCTGTGCTGCATGGCTGCAGTGCTTCCAGGCAGGTGACGTAGCTGACAAGTGACGTAACTGACTGCTGCAGTATAGGGCTATGGTGCTTTCTTTCAGGCAGGTGACTTTGCTGACAGGTGACGTAGCCGGATTTTAGCTGACAGGTACTGTACTGGGCGTTGGTGCTAGCTTTCAGGCTGGTGACGTAGCTACACTAAAGCTGGAGGTATTTGTAGCTGAATTACAGCTGAATTGCAGCTGAATCACCCTCTAAAGACATTGAAACTTGCATCCTCAGCTTGCATGGACGTCTGCCTCAGGCCTTCATCCAGCGGCAGGCCCGCGCTTCTCTCAAGCAAGCCTCCCCTCATGCAACCATGCATTCCTTCAAGTGCCATGCCATGCAACACCTCTTGCACCCAATACATGCCCTCATGCACCCTATGCCTGCGCACCCGTGCGTCAGTCAACCATGCGTCCATGCATTCCCATGCATCAAGTGCAATGCCATGCAAAGCCTCATGCTCCCTATGCATGCCCCTCATGCAACCCATGCCAACAGCGACACTCATGGGCGCCTGCAGGCCTGCAAGAAGCCCGTGCCTCAGTCAACGAAGCCTCTACCATGCATTAATGCGTCCCCATGCATGCCCGTGCATCAAGCTCCATGTCATACAACACCTCAACATGCTCCCATGCATATCCCTTGTGCAGCCTGTGCATGCAGCGTCGCGCACGGACACCTGGAGGCCTCCTTTCGGCGGCAGGCCCGCACCTCACTCACCCCATGCACCCATGCATCCCCTCTAACGCAATGCCATGCAATACCATACGCCCCCATGCGCCAATATCTGCAGTGACGCACACGGACGCTTGGAAGCTTCCATTCAGCGGCAGGCCCGCACTTCACTCAATCAGGCCAGGGCACTGGACGGCGCTACGCCCCTGATGCTGGCCTGCGAGCTGGGGGACGACGCGGCGGTCAGGTCAGAGGAGGTGGAGGTTCAGGTCAGAGCAGGGGAGCTTCAGGTCAGGATATACCTGCCTAAGTGATTGTCTAAGCTGAGGTAAAGCAGGGTGAGGTGCAGAAGGTTACGTAGGGTGGGAAGCATGGTGGGAGGACCGGACATGTCTTGTTCATGGGAGAGCCTTAGTCTGGACCCCTCAGCCCTGGACCCCTCAGCCCTGGACCCCTCAGCCCTGGACCCCTCAGCCCTGGACCCCTCACCCCTGGACCCCTCATCCCTGGACCCCTCAGCCCTGGACCCCTCAACCCTGGACCCCTCATCCCTGGACCCCTCATCCCTGGACCCCTCAGCCCTGAACCCCTCAGCCCTGGACCCCTCAACCCTGGACCCCTCAGCCCTGGACCCCTCAGCCCTGGACCCCTCAACCCTGGACCCCTCAGCCCTGGACCCCTCAGCCCTGGACCCCTCAGCCCTGGACCCCTCAGCCCTGGACCCCTCAACCCTGGACCCCTCAACCCTGGACCCCTCAGCCCTGGACCCCTCAACCCTGGACCCCTCAGCCCTGGACCCCTCAACCCTGGACCCCTCAACCCTGGACCCCTCAACCCTGGACCCCTCAACCCTGGACCCCTCAACCCTGGACCCCTCAACCCTGGACCCCTCAGCCCTGGACCCCTCAACCCTGGACCCCTCAACCCTGGACCCCTCAGCCCTATACCCCTCATCCCTGGACCCCTCAGCCCTGGACCCCTCAGCCCTGGACCCCTCAACCCTGGACCCCTCAGCCCTGGACCCCTCAACCCTGGACCCCTCAGCCCTGGACCCCTCAACCCTGGACCCCTCAACCCTGGACCCCTCAGCCCTGGACCCCTCAACCCTGGACCCCTCAACCCTGGACCCCTCAGCCCTGGACCCCTCAACCCTGGACCCCTCAGCCCTGGACCCCTCAACCCTGGACCCTTCAACCCTGGACCCCTCAACCCTGGACCCCTCAACCCTGGACTCCTCAACCCTGGACCCCTCAACCCTGGAACACTCAACCCTGGACCCCTCAACCCTGGACCCCTCAACCCTGGACCCCTCAGCCCTGGACCCCTCAACCCTGGACCCCTCAACCCTGGACCCCTCAGCCCTGGACCCCTCAACCCTGGAACACTCAGCCCTGGACCCCTCAACCCTGGACCCTTCAACCCTGGACCCCTCAGCCCTGGATCCTTCAACCCTGGACTCCTCAACCCTGGACCCCTCAACCCTGGACCCCTCAACCCTGGACCCCTCAACCCTGGACCCCTCAATCCTGGACCCCTCAGCCCTGGACCCCTCAACCCTGGACCTGTCCTACTCTATGCTCTCCTGTGGAGCGAGTGTCTGAGCTCGGGACCCTAAACCCTTAATCTGAAACCCACAGGGAAATCCCGGCCCATGGAGCGTACGAGTGGGCGCAGTCCCCTAAACCCTGAACCCTCACACTCCGAAACCCACAAGTGACCACTGTCACATATAGAGCGGACGTTCAGGCCCACTTGTTAACCATTGCCTTTTTCCTGGCCATGTACACAAAACTTTAAACCTTTAGTAGGCTGCTGTTGCTTCTTGTGTCGTGCCTCAGCTACATATCAGCTACATAACAGCTACAACCAGGCTTCCCGCCAGAAGCCCCAGGTGTGGCCAGTCACGCTGCTTGGGTCGCCGATCGTACGCCGTTCCAGTTTGGGTCCCAATGGGGCCTCTGACGGCCGGGACGGCCTGCTGATGGTGGCCTCGTAACCGAAAACATAAACACTGCAGCGAACGTGTTGTGTGTGGGGGAGGGCAATATTGGACGCGCACCCAGTGTGTCTGTGTTATGTGAGTGGTAGCCATTGGCGACCAGGAGGGTGAGTTGGAAGTAAGTCGGATGGGCGAATTCAGCCTAGCCGCTCGCCGAAAGGAGTCGGCTTGCCGAAGCTGAGTGTCCACGTCCATACTGTTTCACACCTTAGGCTATTACAAAAGGAAGTATGAAATTTGAAATCGAAAGCACTGTTCACACCCGCCTCAGCCCATGCCCACCCCCCTGGTGTATGCTGTACCCTGGAGTGTGGATGTGTGGATGGAGGCCCTCAACCCTCAACCCTAGGAATTCTATTAGCAGGGGCCTGAACCCTGAGCCCTGAAAGCTAATCTCCACTCCTGCAGGGGCCTGCCATCCCATGGAGCGGAAACACTTAACCTTTAATTATAAAACTTAAGACTTGAATCTAAAACACAATCCCTCCTCCTGCAGGGGGCTGCCTTCTCATGGAGGAGACGTGTGGCCAGAAGAACTAAAAACTCAATTATGAAACCTAAGACCTGATCTATAGAACATAGTCCCTCCTCCTGCAGTGGGCTGCTTTCTCATGGAGCGGACGTGTGGGCGAGGGACCCCTCCCTCAATTCTGACCCTAAGCCCTTCACCTCAAACCCTTAACCCCAAGCCATTCTCCTGCAGGGGTCCGCTGGCTCATTAGCCGGACGCCTGGGTGAGGGACACTGAACCCGCCATTGTTAACCCTGAGCCCCTAACCCCAAGCCCTGAACCCTGAACCCCAAACCCTGAACCCTGAACCCTAAACCCAAACCTACAGGAGCATGTTGTCCCATGGCGCGGACGTGTGGGCGCGTGATCAGCAGATGCGTACCTGCCTGCACTACGCAGCCACCAAGGGCAGGGCGTTCACCATTCAGACAGTGGTGGTCAACAGCGCCAGCATGAGGTCCATTGAGCACCCGAGGTAGGGTTTAGGGTTTAGGGGTACCAACCCTGAATCTGGTTTCAAGGGTTTGGGGTGGTGGTCAATAGCGACAGCAAGAGGTCTGCTGGCACCCAGGGTAGGGTTAATGGGGTCCAAACCCTGAATCTGGTCGTCAGTGTTTGGGGTGGTGGTCAATAGCGACAGCAAGAGGTCTGCTGGCACCCAGGGTAGGGTTAAGGGGGTCCAAACCCTGAATCTGGTTGTAAGTGTTTGGTGTCGTCGTCAAAAGCGACAGCAAGAGGTTCGCGGAGCACTCAGGGTGGGGTTTGGGTCTAAGTCCCAAGCCCTGTGCCTTGTAGGGTTGAGGGTTTAGGGTAGTCTCCAACAGCGCCAGCAACAGGTATTCGGTGCATCCGAGGTAGTTGTTGGGAGTTTAGGTTGGGGTTTAGGGTCAGGGTTTCGTGGCCAAAATATTGCCCCCAGGTGGGTGAAGGTTGGATGATTCAGGGTTCAGGGTGGTCGTCGACAGCGACAGCATGAGGTCACCAAAGCATCCGAGGTAGGGTTGGGGGTCCAAATTCTTTGGTCAGATTAGGTTTTTAGGGCTAAGGGCGGCCGTCAGCAGGGCCATTAAGAGCTGTTTGGAGCACCCACGATGGGTTAAAGGGTTTAGGGTAAGGGTCAAAATCCTGAATCCTGAAGTTGGTTGCGGTTTAAGAGTTTAGAGTGGTGGTCAAGAGCACCAGCAAAACCATCTCAAGCATGTCATGCTCTCCTGCCCCTGTACTGCAGGCCCCTGGTGGACTGTTGCACCACGTGGGGCTTCACGCCCCTGATGTACGCGGCGTGGTTTGACCACGCGGAGGCAGTACGGGCACTGAGGTCCTGCGGGGCGCGGCTCCGGCGTCACGCCATGCATTACGGTGCCATCCAGGACCAATACGTGTGAGAGAAGGGGGGCGGGGTGGATACAGAGACCGCGTAGGACCAAAAGCTGTGAAGGGAAAACGGATATTATAATACGTACCGTATTCCAGGATCAATACTGGTGAGAGGGTTGTAGGGTTAAGGTTAAGGGTTTAGGGTTTGAATATAATTCAACTGTTCCCACTGCCTCATGACCAATTGCAATATGTCGAAGATTAAAGTTAAAATACGTACAGTACAATACACCGGTATCTATCAATTGTAAAAGACACTGTACACCGTATACCGGTATACCACGTACGATATACATTGTATACCGGTATTGCAATGGTAGCCCACCTAGTGCTACGGCGGAATGGTTGGCTTCCTTTAACCACGCCCCAGGATGTATTTATGTTTATTTATTCGAGAGCGGTATTGATTCCTGGGGTGACGGCACGGACGCAGCCTCCGCCCACGCCGCTCTGTTTCCTGAACCCTCACATCCCTGCGATGCGTAGTTTTGTTCTTTCTTTTCTATTTTGATTCCTACAGGTCCTTACCAATAGGCTGTACCCTCTGTCCCCCTTGCCTCACTGCCCCCAATGCCCCCCCTGCCTTGACTGCCTCCACTGCCTCAACTGCCCCCACTGCCCCCACTGCCCCACTGCCCCCACTGCCCCCACTGCCCCCTCTGCCCCCACTGCCTCCACTGCCTCCACCACCTCCAATGCCCCCACTGCCCCCCACTGCCCCCACTGCCCCCACTGCCCCCACTGCCTCTTATGCCCCCACTGCCTCCACTGCCCCCACTGCCTCCACTGCTCCCACTGCCCCCCACTGGCCCCACTGCCCCCACTGCCTCCACTGCCCCCACTGCCTCCACTGCTCCCATTGCCCCCACTGCCCCCACTGCCCCACTGCTGCCCCCCTCTGCCCCCCACTGCCCTCCACTGCCTCACTGCTGCCCCCCTGTCTTTAGGTCTGTTGCGGCGGGGTCCACTGCACTTCATGTGGCCGCCGCCAACGGGTCGGAGCAGGCGGCCATGGCCATCGTTGGGGAATTTGTGAGTTGCAGGAAGGGGGCTAATATGGGAGTGAGGAATTTGTGAGTTGCAGGAAGGGGGCTAATATGGGAGTGAGGAATTTGTGAGTTGCAGGAAGGGGGCTAATATGGGAGTGAGGAATTTGTGAGCTGCAGGAAGGGGCTTAGATGGGGGTGAGGACACTGTGAGTGGCAATGGTCGGGGAATGCCAGAGCAGGCGGCCGTAGCTACTTCCGGGGGGCACTGAGTGGTAGGAAGGACCTTGTGAATTAAATGTTTTGAGTGGCAAGTATTTGTGTGTGGTGATGGGGCTTCTAAGGGTCGGAGTAGGCAGGCATGGCAATCAGACGGGCAGGGGCGAGTGGCAGGAGGAGGCTTACAGATATGGGGGATTTGTGAGTGACAGAAAGGAGAGTCTAGTGGTTGTGAATTTGTGAGTTGCAGGAACGGGCTTAGAGAGGTGGACCAGTTTGTGAGTACAGGAGTAGGCTGTCATGGCCATCATCGGGGAGTTTTTGTTAAGCGGGAGGAGGCTTACAGGGGGCGGGAGGAGGCTTTGAGGTGGGGGGAGAGGCTGTGAGTAGCCAGTCCCCAAGATCGAGGTCACATCCTGCGCAAGACCAGACCAGCATGAAAACCACAATTCTTATCGCTTCTCTCTCCTCGCCCCGACTCGAACGATCCCGGCTGCTGCCTTGTACAGTTTGCGTCCATGCCCCCGAGGCAGCCCTTCCCTGACCAGAGGAGCGAGCCGTTAATATTGAACTCGGATCATGGCATCATGCGTGCAACCACCAGACCGGCACGAATGCAAACGCCGCCTTCCTACCCTGACCCCTCCCACACTCCCACACTCCTGACTGTTGCCCCATTCAGTTTGCGTCCATGCCCCTGGAGATGCGCCGGCACCCGAACAGCGAGCGATCCCGCCGCGTGGACGTCCGTACCGCGATCGACACGGACGGGCGCACCGCGTTTGGCGTCGCGCACCGTCGGCACCACGCCGGCATGCTGGCCATGCTCAACCCGCTGACCGACTGGCCCACGTTCATGGCGAGGCGGGTGCGGTTGGAGTTTGAGGCGCGGCCCTCGGCGGAGGAGGTGGCACGCTTGCAGGCAGCCAAGGTGCGGCTTCTGTGTTGATGGTTCAGGTGTCAAGTGTTAGGGCTTGGGGGAGTACGGTATGTTTAAATGTTTTGAGGATTAGGGTTAAGGCTACAGGTTTTCGTGATGAAGGTTTCCGGTGTTTAGGATCAGGGTTAAGGGTCATAAGGCCCGCCAGTAGACGGAGGAGCAGATATGCCTGCAGGCCGCCTAACCTTAAAATGTAATATCTAAACCCAAGAGCGGACATGCCTTCAGTTTCCCTCGATGTGTGTGGTAGGGGGAGAGAAATGGTGCACTGCTGTCCTGTCAGTGTGTACAGCTAGGTTTCTAAAGCATCGATAAAAAGCCCAGCACCCTGTAGCTTCAATCGCTTCCTGCCTCCAAGCCAACCCTGCAACTGATAGGGAACCCTTAACCCTAAACATTCAAACACGACTCTTAAACCTTGCTCTTTAACCCCATCCTGGCTCTCTAGGCCGTCCACAAGGCATGGGCAGAGCACCTGACACCCATTACCCTCAATATTGACCCCTAATCTTAAACCCCGTCATTGGCTCAAGGCCGCATGCGTGGCGCTGATAGAGCACCTATACCCTCAGCCCTTAGCCCTTACCTTCACTCCTGGAACCTCAACCCTGAATCTTGAGCCCCTTATCTGAAACCCTCCACCATAAGCCTTCAACCCTAAACCTTTATACTTACATCCTCAACCCTGCCCTCAACCTTGACCCCCTAAACCCTCAACCTTATACCCTTTACATTAAATTCTTGACCTTATCCGCCAACCATTCCCCCCTGACCTGAAACCCCTCCCCGTGTCCCTCCAGGCCACCCATGACACCTTGATAGAGCAGGTGCACACCCTCAGGCGGGAACACCACGATCGTCGCGTGGCACGGGAGCAGCGTATGCAGCGGGTCCGCCTTGAGGGCCAGAAGATGACCCCCCGGCTACCATCCATGGGCCGCATCTGCAGCCCAGGCCTCCGCCGCGCGGGCAGCAGCATCTTCTCCGCAGCTGCTGCCGGGAGTAACGGCAGCTTCTTGGCAGCTGCTGCTCCCTGTGGACCTGTCGGGGCTGCTGCGGGGGCAGCAGCTGTAGTGCCTTTGCTCCCTGCGCAGTCAGAGGGCCTGCCTGGCGCTGCACTGGAGGGCTTGCCTGGCGCTGCACTGGAGGGCCTGCCTGGCGCTGGGGTGGGAAACGGAAACGGCCCATCCAGCCTGCTGAGGTTTGCGTCCACGTCCCTGCGGTCCGTTGTGCCATTGAGGTCACCCGGGAGCAGTGTCAGGTGGGCGAGCCGAATGAGTGTGCATGCATGCGTGCGTGTGTCTTCAGTGTCAGGTGGGCGAGCCGAATGAGTGTGCATGCATGCGTGCGTGTGTCTTTAGTGTCAGGTGGGCGAGCCGAATGAGTGTGCATGCATGCGTGCGTGTGTCTTTAGTGTCAGGTGGGCGAGCAGAATGAGCATGCGTGCATGTGTGAGATTCTGAAATTTGCGGCAAGGGCGGGCGGCCCTGGCGGGGTGGGTGTGCATGGGTGGGTGTGGATGGGTGGGTGTGCATGGGTGGGTGTGGATGGGTGCGGGCAGGCGGGTTGTGGGCAGTTTAGGTTGATTCTGTGTGTGTTAGTCGTTTGCTTGTTTACGAGGAGGTGGGCCAGCGGGCAGGGGGGCCAGCGGGCAGGTGGGCCAGCGGGCAGGGGGGCCAGCGGGCAGGGGGGCCAGCGGGCAGGGGGGCCAGCGGGCAGGGGGGCCAGCGGGCAGGGGGGCCAGCGGGCAGGGGGGCCAGCGGGCAGGGGGCCAGCGGGCAGGGGGGCCAGCGGGCAGGTGGGCCAGCGGGCAGGGGGGCTAGCGGGCAGGGGGGCCAGCAGGCAGGGGGGCCAGCGGGCAGGGGGGCCAGAGGGCAGGGGGGCCAGCGGGCAGGGGGGCCAGCGGGCAGGGGGGCCAGCGGGCAGGGGGGCCAGCAGGCAGGGGGGCCAGCGGGCAGGGGGGCCAGCAGGCAGGGGGGCCAGCGGGCAGGGGGGCCAGCGGGCAGGGGGGCCAGCGGGCAGGGGTCCAGCAGGCAGGGGGGCCAGCGGGCAGGGGGGCCAGCAGGCAGGGGGGCCAGCGGGCAGGGGGGCCAGCAGGCAGGGGGGCCAGCGGGCAGGGGGGTCTGGGGCTGTATATTTGTGTGTAGATGAGTTACTTGTGGGTGAGCTATGGCTCCCAAAACCCTACACCTTAAACCCTAAACCCTAAACCCTACAACTTCACATGGCTCAAGAGTAGGAGGGCCTGTTTGTTTCATGCCTGCAGGCAGGCCATCAAGGTTTATGAGATTTGCGCGGATGAGAATCCTTTTGGCCCCTAAACCCTTAACCCCAAACCTTTGCGCGGGCGTGAATGCTGGTGGGCGCGCCGTACGTTGCAGTATGCGTGAATGAGTGCCTCCATGGCCAGAGGTGTTGCCTGCCAGCAGGAAGATCGGATGGCATGAGCTTGTATACCAATTTCATAGACTGTTGGCTGTTTCTGCACAGCCTCCTCTTCTAAGACCTTGGGCCCTTGTATCTTTGAGAGCAAGTCATTAAATAAACAATTCATGCTTTGAATTACGGTATGACTGGTACCAAGCAGGCGCCACTAAATAATGTTTCCCAATGTTTGAGTTGAGGCAGGCCTATCAATCCTTGAGGCAGGCCTATCAATCCTTGAGGCAGGCCTATCAATCCTTGAGGCAGGCCTATCAATCCTTGAGGCAGGCCTATCAATCCTTGAGGCAGGCCTATCAATCCTTGAGGCAGGCCTATCAATCCTTGAGGCAGGCCTATCAATCCTTGAGGCAGGCCTATCAATCCTTGAGGCAGGCCTATCAATCCTTGAGGCAGGCCTATCAATCCTTGAGGCAGGCCTATCAATCCTTGAGGCAGGCCTATCAATCCTTGAGGCAGGCCTATCAATCCTTGAGGCAGGCCTATCAATCCTTGAGGCAGGCCTATCAATCCTTGAGGCAGGCCTATCAATCCTTGAGGCAGGCCTATCAATCCTTGAGGCAGGCCTATCAATCCTTGAGGCAGGCCTATCAATCCTTGAGGCAGGCCTATCAATCCTTGAGGCAGGCCTATCAATCCTTGAGGCAGGCCTATCAATCCTTGAGGCAGGCCTATCAATCCTTGAGGCAGGCCTATCAATCCTTGAGGCAGGCCTATCAATCCTTGAGGCAGGCCTATCAATCCTTGAGGCAGGCCTATCAATCCTTGAGGCAGGCCTATCAATCCTTGAGGCAGGCCTATCAATCCTTGAGGCAGGCCTATCAATCCTTGAGGCAGGCCTATCAATCCTTGAGGCAGGCCTATCAATCCTTGAGGCAGGCCTATCAATCCTTGAGGCAGGCCTATCAATCCTTGAGGCAGGCCTATCAATCCTTGAGGCAGGCCTATCAATCCTTGAGGCAGGCCTATCAATCCTTGAGGCAGGCCTATCAATCCTTGAGGCAGGCCTATCAATCCTTGAGGCAGGCCTATCAATCCTTGAGGCAGGCCTATCAATCCTTGAGGCAGGCCTATCAATCCTTGAGGCAGGCCTATCAATCCTTGAGGCAGGCCTATCAATCCTTGAGGCAGGCCTATCAATCCTTGAGGCAGGCCTATCAATCCTTGAGGCAGGCCTATCAATCCTTGAGGCAGGCCTATCAATCCTTGAGGCAGGCCTATCAATCCTTGAGGCAGGCCTATCAATCCTTGAGGCAGGCCTATCAATCCTTGAGGCAGGCCTATCAATCCTTGAGGCAGGCCTATCAATCCTTGAGGCAGGCCTATCAATCCTTGAGGCAGGCCTATCAATCCTTGAGGCAGGCCTATCAATCCTTGAGGCAGGCCTATCAATCCTTGAGGCAGGCCTATCAATCCTTGAGGCAGGCCTATCAATCCTTGAGGCAGGCCTATCAATCCTTGAGGCAGGCCTATCAATCCTTGAGGCAGGCCTATCAATCCTTGAGGCAGGCCTATCAATCCTTATATTACGCAGGTAGACAAATAATCATAACTTGAAGCTCGACTTAGAAAGGGATTGTTTTGTGTCCTTCGACCAGTAAGAATGACAAGTATTCCTTGTTACAAGCTTACGTAATCATTATAAGGCACCGCCGTACTGGTAAGGAATTACCGGTGGGTGTTTGTATAAGAGAATGTTTATCATACCGGTACCGTGCTGCTCCATGAATAGCGCACAGGTACCAGGAAAATAAATAATATTTGTGTTGATCAAGGCAGGCCTTTCACACCTGTAAGGGCCACCCGTGTTTCATTATTCATTTATAAGCCCCTCCTTCCCTCCCCAGGCTGATCGAGGCGGCGGCAGGCAACGCCACGCCAAGGTCTCGTCACCGATTGCGCAGCATCCAGCGGCAGGCCAGCAGCCAGCGGCCTGCCGGCGGCACCCCAACATCACCAGACACCGTGGGAGGAGGAGCAGGAGGCAGAGTCGCGACGGTGGGCTCGTGGGTGGGCCTGCGGTCTCAGCTGTCTCACTTGCAGAACTTTCAGGATCAGCTCCAGGCTGTCTTGTTGCGCAGCAGCAGCAGCTGCCTGCAGAGGGGCAGCAGGGGCGAGGCGCCTCTGGGCGCCTGCACCACCTTCCCATCCGCCGCCGCTGCCGCCGCCGCCGCCACCTCTGCTGTTACTGCTGTGATTGCTGCTATTGTGGAGGCCTCGCCGCCCGGCCGCCTGCCGCTGGACTCCCTTTCGGATTCTGACTGCCTGGAGGCATGGCAGGCCGTGAGCTCTTTGGCTGAGGTGGCGACGGAGCAGCAGCTCGAGGATGCGCTGACGGCTTGTAGGCTGCACAGGTACTGCCTGAAGGACAGGGGCAAGGCTACTGCTGTTGTTGCTGTTCCTGTTGCTTTTATTGTTATTGCTGTTGCTGTAGCTACATCTATTGCTATTTCTATTGCTGTTGCTATTTTTGCTGTGATGTTGCATATCATATTTTTGCTGCCGTTGTTGCTATTGCTGCTATCGTTGCTGCTGCAGCTACAGATGATGATGTTACCTACCCACTACATCGATGATGATGTTACCTACCCACTACATCGATGATGATGTTACCTACCCACTACAACGATGATGATGTTACCTACCCACTACATCGATGATGATGTTACCTACCCACTACATCGATGATGATGTTACCTACCCACTACATCGATGATGATGTTACCTACCCACTACATCGATGATGATGTTACCCACCCACTACATCGATGATGATGTTACTTACCCACTACATCGATGATGATGTTACCTACCCACTACATTGATGATGATGTTACCTACCCACTACATCGATGCCCTTCCGACGACTCACTCGCCACCTGTTACTGTTTGCCCGCAGGCTCATCTTTGGCATTGGCGACGGCGCCTCGCAAGCGAGCGGCGCTGTCGAGCATCCGCGTCATGCCGAGGACCTCATGAGGGTGACCTCCACGCCCAACCTAGACGTGCTGCATGGTGGTGCCATCATGGCAAGCCTGAGGCCAGCAGACCACATGCGTCACCACGCCAGCTCCACAGCATTATCTGTTTCTAGGGCCGTGAGCAGCCAGGCGGCGGGAGCCTCTGAAGTTGCGGCGGCGGCGGCAACGAGCAGCGGCAGGTATGGGCGAAGCTTGGTGAGCCCTCCGGCCGTCGAGGGCATGCCAACAGCAGCAGGGGAGGAGTGCAGCCGCGGCAACGGCATCAGTGTGAGTGTCGGCACTGCCCGCTCTGGTCTGCCGGGGATGGAAGTGGCAGCGAGGGAGAACGGCAGCTTCGGCAGCGCCGGTGCCAGCGCTGTGCATGTTGGCGGCTCAGCGCAGTGGCAGGCCTACCTGTTAGGTCTCACGGCCCACGCGCCCTACCCTGGGGTCGAGATAGCGTGTCTCGATGTTGGTGCGCCCCACCCTGATGCCGCGTTTGCGGCTCTCGCGGCTGTTGCTACCAGTAGCGGCAGTGGGGCTTGTCCAGATGTCGCTGCACTCTACCCTGATGCCGCGGTGGCGGCTGGTGCTACAAGTGGCGGCCTAGTGAGTGGTCCTGATGCTGGTGCCCCCTACCCTGATGCCCAGGTGGCGGCTCTTGCTGCAGGGGTTGCCAGTGGTGGTAGTGGTACATGTCCGGAGGTCGGGGCTCCCTACTATGATGTCGTGGTGGCGGCTGGCGCTACCTATGGCGGCAGTGTGGCTCCTGATATCGATGTGCCCTGCCCTGATCCCATGGTTGCGGCTCACGTTGTGGGCGCTACCGGTGACGGCACTGTGGCAGGGCTTTTGGGTGGTTGCATTGACGACGTGACGCCAAAAGTAGCGCCAGCTGCGGTTGCTGACGTTGCGGATCCTGACGCGGCGGGTGCTGACGTGGCGCGTGCTGACGCGACGGGCGTGAACGGGCGCAAGGCGCGCTGCCCTGCGCTCGAATGCGGTGACTCGCTTTCGTACGCCTCATCAACGGTAGCCGACGGTGACGACGAGTTCGAAGCCACCTGCGCCGTGTGCCTGGAGGAAGGGGATTTCGTCGCGATTCAGGCATGCGGGCACAAGATTTGCGGTGGGTGGGTGGGAGGATTGGTGGGTGGGTGAGTGGATTGGTGGGTGGGTGGGTAAGTGAAAGGATTGGTGGGTGGGTGGGAGGATGGATCCATGATGCCCTGGCTGAATGGATCCCTGCCGGCATGTATGTGTGTGTCGCGGCGGAGTACGATGCCCCTGCGTGGCGTGCTTGGAATAAGGGGACTTGGTCGCTTTGAAGACATTCTGCCGCCTCTTGTGTGCCGCCTCTTGGGGTGGTGTTTGTGTTTGACGCCTAAAAATACCCGTGGAGCTGTTGAGGGCGCTGCCCTAGGCGCATGACCCGACAGTCCCTGTTAATGCCAAACAAAACACACACACAGAAATCACATGTCTGCAGCCCCGCAGTTGACCTTGTGCAGTGGAGTGTACGGTGATGCAGGTGAGTGTGAATCTTTTGAGTATGGTCCTATGCGCCTAAACCGACAGCCTCTGTTGAATGTTGATGCCACAAACAAAAAGGCACACAGAAATCACATGTCTGCTGCCCTGCTGTTGACCCTGTGCAGTGGACTGTGCCGTGGAGCTGCTGAGGGTGCACCCTTCGGATGTGGCCCCATGTCCGTTCTGCCGAGGCGACATCATTGGGTTTCAAATGTACCGCAGGGCGCGGTGAAAGTGTGACTGGGAGGGGTCATACCTGGTGAGGCGTAGGAATGAGGTTGCCTGTTTTCTTAAGTCTAGGGGGCATAAACCGCTGTGTAAGGTTTAGAACGGTGCCTACCCGCTGGGCCCTGCTGAATGCTCGGCCGCGTGGGGCTCGTTGGGAATGACTTAGCTCAATTCCAGCTACCATGCACAGCCAGGACCATGGTGCAGCCATGCCACCCTCCGATGCGAAGGGGCAGGAATATGGAACCCGGTGATCTAGGCAGGGGGAGAGAGAAGATTGTGTGGCAGGTGCGATCCCTCAATCTTCTGGATAAAGCGCCGCAAGTTGCATTGTTACCTTGCTGTGCTGGACTGGGTTAGTGAATGAAGGCTCCTCGGGCCTGATTGGGGCTGTGACTGGACTGGTACGTGATTCCAAACTTTGCAATATCAGGAGGCAAAAATATTTTGCAGGACACATTTCGTGAGCAGGGTCTGTTGATAGGACTCGTCTGCTTTCGGGATGGGCTTTGAAGACTCGCACACATCTTCCACAGGAAAGCAATCTCGTGATCAATTAATTGTTGCTGGGCAGTTTTTATTAGTTGTATCTTGTGTCCTCACTGAAAGTATTTGTGTTGCTGCTCATCTACTTCATTGCAGGGTTTGAACCTTTGCCCCCTCGTAGGCAATTGGTAGGGAGCCCAGTGGGGCCGCTTGTTCATCTTGTAGCCCTATTTAGCTTCGGTTGTCATGATATATTTGTCAGCTGGCTCAGCTATGTAGAGGGATCCTCTGCCTTGGGTTCACTTCGGAGTTCTGATTTTTTGTTTGACTGAGCTGAACCAGCTCTCATTTTTCAATGTTTGCTGTCTAAGATTAAGATCTATCGTTGAAAGATCACGGCTGCTTGGCGGTCGGCTGTTGGTAATGCAAGAAAACGTATAACGAATGTTATGCTCCGCCAGACATCAAACTTCCACCCTCTTCTAAAAAACATTTGATGCCCGGGTACAGGTAATCAGGTATCCTTTTTCCTTTCCCCAAATCTACGAAATGCCTTACTGGCAGGTAGTTCATCGTACATTTGAACTGCCGTATCACGTGGTGCGGCATGCTTGGACTCCCACAACACCATACCACCACCCCCCACGGATGAAGCCCTTGCCCCTACCAGAGTCACATCCCTGATCGCACGACATCCCCAATCATCATGAATTTCTTCCCGTCTTCTTTTTTGATTCCGGCCAGACAGTTAGACATACAAGCGGCCGAGCCTCCTGGCCCAGAGGTGATATGTAATGAACATCATTATGTTTGGATGCTTGGGGCCAGATGGACATATGGCTTAGCGCCTCTTTCCCCCAACGACAGAAGCCAGACAACCCGGTTATGGCCTCACATTAGGTGTCCCCGAAAACATAAGTCAATGACGTTCCACCCTTAAGACCTGCCCAAAGAGGCTCGGCCGTGTGGCCTCTGACTGTCTGGTTGGCCACTGAAGAGAAGAAAGGCAAAAGGAAGGCCCCCCCAAAGGAAAAGAAATCCGAATCTTTAGAGCCCCTCTAGGGACATATTGAGTGCTCTAGGCAGACCATTGGGGCCCTCTTGGCCTCTGCCTTCCCAGCGGCCCCTCCTAAGCAGGACGGCAATTGTGCAGAAGGGACACTGATGACCAGGCGGATGACCTTCTGCAGCAGAAAACCTGATAATCTGAGCCAAGGGGCCTCCCAGAACCCCAAACAAAACATACAAATTCTTATCATCTCTTTTCCTCTGCCAAGACATGCGTTGAGGGGCGCCTTGCGCTTAGAACCCCTGGCCTGTGGAGGTCAATCAGTCATTCACTTTAGCCTGGCCACGAGCATGTGGTAGCCGGGCCACCAGCAAGGAGATAGGGCCAGTTGCTCATGCCCGGCAATCTGCCGGTGGTCACCGTCTATCCCCCAGACCTCCAGTGGACACCTGTCCGTTGGCTTAGTCAGGTTAAAGACGTAACACCTCTGGGCCCTGCTAAAAAATAAAGCTCTGCTACGTCAACATATAAAAAGTGCTAGGAAACTCAAGAGAGAAGGTACGACAGAAAATAAAGGAAAGAGTCTCCACCCTCCAAAAAACAACAACAATAAAGAAGGACGGGGGAAGACCGAATCCCCGGCCCCTCAAGAGACCAGCCCTCAACAAGGTTGACCAGTCAGGTGCTGATGCTTGGCGATGCCTAGGTGGTAGCTGACTAAGCTGAACTGTGCCTGGGATGCCTCTAGGACAACCGGGCCAGCTGCTGCCCGTGGGAGCCAAGCACTCAGCAGACATGTCTTGGCCGACTTTGCCAGATGATCATGCTTCGTGATGTCTTGGTGGTAGCTGGACCGTGCCTAGGACACCTCTAGCACGACATGGCCAGGAGCAACCGGTGGAGGCCGAGCCCTCCAGCAGACATCCGTTGACCAAGTCTGAACCTCACGCCAGGCGGACACACCTTAGTTGACTTATGAGTCAATGGTTCAGGACAGGTAGTTCTGAAGGTAGACGCGCCACCAGGTGGATTTCTGCAGAAAGACCAGCCGCACAGGACAAGTCTGAAGGTAGACATGCCCCCAGGTTGACTCCTGCTGGAATACCAGCCGCATATGCCTTGGTCGACTTCGTCAGATGCACACAGCCGGCGGACACCTAGTCAGTTGCTCACAACAGGCAATTCCTAGGTAGACGTGCCCCCAGCTTGCCTTCTTAGGACTGCCAGCTGCAAGGAAAGGCCGCAAGTACTTTCCCACACAAATGCGTGAAGCATCTGCTACCATCCATGCTGCAGCCGCGCCGAACGCAGGACAACGGTTGGACTGCAAGCTACACAGGCCGCCCACCGGCTACTTGTTTACGAAGTTTTTGAAGTAGCCAGCTACCATCCACACAATTGAGACGCCTGGGGGGGTCAGGGTCCATGCACTAGGGTTCAGGGTCCAGGCACTAGGGATCAGGGTCCATCTACTAGGGTTCAGGGTCCAGGCACTAGGGTTGAAGGTCCATGCGCTGGGGTTCAGGGTTCATGCGCTGGGGTTCAGGGTTCATGCACTGGGGTTCAGGGTACATGCACTAGGGTTCAGGGTTTATGTACTAGGGTTCAGGGTCCATGCGCTAGGGTTTAGGGTCCAGGCACTAGGGCTCCACCGTCTCATCGGCCATGATCATCGATAGCACGGTATCTCAAAGTTTAGGACATGGTGTATTCATGTTTCTCACCAGCAACAATCATTGGCGACATGGCCCCTCTGAGATCGATTGTCTTGTGCACCAGCAGCTCGTTCGCCATGTACAGGAACGCAATGGCGAATGAGCCGAGGGTGGCACCTGGCGAAGGGGGAGGGGAGGCACAAGTGACTGCATAGGGCAGTCATGCAGTAGTCTGATGAGGCAACCATGCCGTATCAGATGACCAAATCATGCCGTAATCAGATGACCAAATCATGCAGTAGTCCGATGAGGCAATCATGCCGTAATCAGATGAGGCAATCATGCCGTATCAGATATACAGATGACCAAATCATGCCGTAAGTGCTAACAAGCCTTCCCTCCCAGCCCGGGCACCGCTAGCTTGAGTGACTCCCATGTTATACCATACACAGGTATATTTGGTAAACGGGGTCAAATGCTAACGAAACCCGGGAGTACGGCATTCTAGATTTGGTCTATTTACGATATTTAGTCTTGGCTAGGTGACACGCCATGGAGGTGACTACCGTAACTTGGATACACACCGGTATGCAATTGACTTAGTCTTGATTTGCTTTCTCAGCATACATACATAGCAAAAAATGGTCCCTACCGGTCTGCATAGACATACAAGGTCCCCTATTTGGCTATTTGTATCTAAATGCAAACATGGTACCCTGATTCGCTAGGTAGGTAAATCACCGTATATGGCCTTATTCTCGATGTTGTACGCGCAGATGACACACAGGAGGCATGTCACGGACGTCCATGTCCCAAAGAGCCGTCCGAACGCTTCGGTCACTACAAGGAGGTGAAAGCAGCAAACAGGCCACATCACTGCCAACGGGTGAACGAAACAAACAGGCGTGGGCACTGGCGTATTTCAAGATTAAGGTGGAAAGGCTCCAGGGTGAACAGGTTAGGGCTCAGGATGCAGAGTTTATTGAAGGAGTCCAGGGTTTAATGAAGGATGTAGGGTTCAGGGTTCAAGGAGCTATTCTTTGAATTCGGGGGTCCCAAACAGCCGAGTTTGAACGCCTCCATCACAGACAAGGGGCCAGTAAAGAGGCAGAGGGGTGCTGCCACACTGCCAAACCATGAGACAAACAGATATGGACATATGCATTTGTGGTAGAGCTAAGCTTCTGTTGCTGACAAAGAGCAAATAAACAAGTGAGTGTGGGCATATCAGGAATTTGGAGGATTGAGGTATGAGGTATGAGGCGGCACAATGCCTCCCTTACTGAAGTTGAGCCAAGGAAACGGCAGAAGGTTGCTGCCACACTGCCAAGCAAGCAGACACGCATGGCAAGGTGGAGGTAAGCCTCCATCACTGACAACACATGAAAGATAAGATATGAGCAGGCAAGGACACATGGTGCATTTCGATGTCGGGGTATATGGAGCCTGTTGGCAGCATCATGCAGTGATCTTCTTTTTGGCGATCAATCGCCCGGGGGCGATTAACAAGGCGAATAGATATTAATCAAAAAGGGCAAAATTGACTAGCTGATCGCCAACATCGAAATACAAATTGCCGGAGTGGAGCCGCAGGCTCCGCTGCGGAACATAAGAATGCGGGAGACACTTCTTTCTTTCGAACATACCGGTAAGCAGTCGACAGAACTTAAAATGAAGGTAGAATAATAAAATGGGAGACGTCATCGATGATGATCCAGACGTAATTGAGATTGACGCTGATGCTCGACCTAGGACGGCCGCGATTCAGCCTCGGCCTAGAACCCAGCAGGTCAGTACGGTAATAAGCCTCTTCGCTGCTGCTGCCAGCGGCGCAAACATTCGCTCGACTGCGAAAAGGGTAGCAGACACGGG